>BLSH010494877.1:532187-546272 GCA_018402905.1 Glandirana rugosa
AAAAAAAAAAAAAAAAATTCCAGGGTAAGAGTGGGTTTTTGGCCGAGTTTACGCGGCGATTTCGTGCCGTTCTTACCCGCGTCGAAATCGTGACAAAATCGCCGCAAGACCACACTTTCCCCGTGTCGGGTCACCACCGTCTAGTATAAATATGTGTAGCTTCCTCAGAACGACGATCACGACGTTACAAACGTTTCTTTACGAATGTTTATGACATCGACGACTGAAAATTATAATCCTGTGAACAAACAGGTCCCTAGGTCGCTACAGCCGTGGGGTCGGCTATAAAGGTAACCGACAGCCCATCTCGACGTGAAATCGTAGTAATACGTGATGGAGATCGCGCGGGGAGGGGGGGGTGAATCGAGATCACGATTTTAATACGATTAATCGTGCAGCTCTACCCGACAGCCAATGGAAATATCGTATGTGGTGCCGACATCGCTGGATCCCTGGACAAGCAAGTGTCCTAATATTAAAAGTCAGCAGCTACAGTATTTGTAAGCATTTCTTTGCAAACATTAAAGCACTAGCAGCAAGACTCCTTCAATGGGTATAAATATGATCTGCCACCATTGGGCTGGGCCCCATTCACACCAGAAGGCCGCTAAAACAGTGCTAAAGCTGCGCCCATTCTTGCCGTGCTTTAGCGGCGCTTTTGCGCCGGTTTTTGAGTGACAACGGGACCTTTAAAAAAAAAAGACCCGTTTTGTGGCGTTTCTGAAGCACTCCCCATTCATTGCAGTGGCCAGGGGCGTTTTGGGAGCGCTATATGCAGCATTCCCAACCCACCCCAAAGATGCAGCTTGCAGGACTTTTTCTAACGTCCCACAAGCGCATCACCCCAGAGTGAAAGCACACACTATAAAGAATGGGAAGCAGTTTTCAGGCGGTTTTCAGAGGCCATTTCTAGCGTTAAAACGCTGGAAAACTGCCTCAATGTGAAAGGGGTCTTACTGGGAATGAGAATCCCACCTGTATAGCTTTATCATTCCACTTCATCAATGGATGTTCCACAATGTAAATCAAGCTCATGAGACCATGAAAGTAAACACCATCATAGTGAAATCAGGAAGGTGTACCAGACCAGTAAGTAAGACCTTATAGTCGAGTGGTCAATATGCGCACATATGGCACCAACCCCATATAGGATTAAAGCAGAACTATAGGCAAACTTTTTTTTTTTGGGACAGAGATAGGGAGGGTTATACCTGTCAGTTTATTTTTTTGTCATCTGGGTCCCACTGCAGAGATTTTCCCTCACTTATTTTCCCATAGCCAAACAGGAAGTAAGAGGAAATCCATGCAAATTAAGGGAATCCTTTGGGGACACCCAGATCACCAGAACTAGTGTCTACATTGGAAGATTTCCACCCTACTGCTTTTCTGGGGACAACCCAAAATTTGGTGTATTTTTTTTTTTTTTTTTTTTTTTTTTTACTTTCAATATATTTATTAATTTTCCAGAATACAATACACAAATTGCAAAAAAAAAAAAAAAGATAAAAATAAAAACAAAATAATAAGGGGGGGGGGGGGGTTATTGCTATCCAAAGATCTACCATTATTCTGCTGTAAACTTAGTTCATGGATCAAATGGTTTGAGAAATATTATATATACATACACACACACACACACACACACTACAGACCAAGTCACACTGAAGGCATCAAAACTATGAATTAACACATGTGGAATTATATACATAACAAAAAAGTGCGAAACAACTGAAAATATGTCATATTCTAGGTTCTTCAAAGTAGCCACCTCTTGCTTTGATTACTGCTTTGCACACTCTTGGCATTCTCTTGACATATTTTCAGTTGTTTCACACTTTTTTGTTATGTAGATAATTCCACGTGTGTTAATTCATAGTTTTGATGCCTTCAGTGTGAATCTACAATTTTCACAGTCATGAAAATAAAGAAAACTCTTTGGATGAGAAGGTGTGTCCAAACTTTTGGTATGTATGTATGTATGTATGTATGTATGTATGTATGTATGTATGTATGTATGTATGTATGTATACACACACACACACACACACTAAAACAAAAAAGTCAAAAAATCCTGTAATCGGGGGGGGGGGGGGGAATCCTTAAATGGTATCCAAGGTGACCATATCCCATTAAAGGTCTCAATCCTGCCTTTATTTTCTGCTAGCAGTTCTTCCGTACGCATAATACCATTAAGAGACTCAATCCATTCTGAAACTAAAAGGTACATTTGAAGACTTCCTTTACCTTGGTATCAGTTGTCTAGCTGCTGAGATAAAAAAAACAAGAAGAGACTTTTTAACCCAAGGCAGCGATTCAGGTAGTAATGAAAGTAAGGCAGAATTAAAAATTAACTCATGCGCAACTAAATTATGAAGGTTAATCACCCTTTCCCAAAATGTATTAATGGGTGGACAAGTGCACCAGAGGTGATTAAGATTACCCAGAGAGGTGTGGCAGCGCCAACACAATTCCAATTGTGAGGGGAAAATATGATGTAAATTAACAGGGGTGTGGTACCATCTTGAAAAGTAGTTTGTTACGTTCTTGGGTGTCACAGGCCATCGACATTTTGTGTATTAACAACAATTTGATCCCAGTCCCTCTCCCCTATCGGACAACCAAATTTCTCTGTCCATTTGGTTGTATGTGAAGGGTAAACCTGGTGAAGCTAAAGTAGAAAGTAAGATATAGATCTTGGATATATTATGAGTAGGGGGCTCCGGGGTTATACAGAGCTCTTCGAATTCTGTAAGTGACCAATGTATGGACGGTGTTAATGTTAAGAGAGCCATAAAAACTGTATAACTGCAGGTAAATAAACCAAGGTCTCTTTAGAAGTCCATGTAGAATTTGAAAGTTTCAGAATGAAATAAATTTACCTTCTACAATCGTATGTCTGATTTGCGGCCAAAATAGTCTATCCTGGCTTAAAATAGCATGGGAATGAAGTCCAAGAGGAAGTGCAGGATTGTCCAACAAAGGAGTAAAGGGACCTGGGATAGTAGATAAAGGGCGAAACTTTAAATATCGATGCCAGTATTCCAAGACTGTAGAAGTAATCCATGGCCAGGAAGATCGTGCACCAATATCCTTAAAAGGAATCCAAAGGGTCGTTTTAGGATGTAATGGAGAACTCGCTTCTAATTAAACCCATTGTTTATCATGATGATGAAGCAACCAGTCTAAGATCTGTGTAAATATACACTTTCACTTTCAAGGAGAATGATAAGCAGGACAAAAAGAGGCACAGACAGCAATAATATCTGACAAGTGTTCTAATCTCTCTCCACTCTATCCAAAACTAAAACAAATGTTTTACCTTGAGGCTCCATGCACACTGAAGCTGATAAACAACCGTTTATGGTGGTTTGGGCATTTTTTTTTTTTTTAACAGCCCAAAAATGCCCCTTTAGGTTATCCTATGTGTCCATGCACACATGGACTGTATTTTCGTTTAACAGCAGTGGCGTACGTGGGCTGTTCTTAAAGCACTGAACTGGCGTTCAAGAGTCGTTCTTCTGACCACAATAAAAACGCTGGACGCCAATAGGCACAGATAAAGCTCAAACGCCGCTAAATTGCCGTTTATCGGTGTGCGGCGTTTTTTGTAGTTAATGGAAGCTAATGAAGTTAAAAGAAAAACGCTCAAAAACGCTGACGCCGATAAACGCTATTACAAAACGCTAATAAAAGCTAGTTTTAAAAGCGCTTTTCTGCCAGAAATCTGACGTCCAAAACAACTATATAGGGCACCCAGTGTGCATGGAGCCTTAGTTATAACTTTAAAAGAACAGAACACTGCCTCTGCTCCCAATGTCTCAACATAAAAAATAGAAAGTACTCCAATAGTGCAATATAGCCACAAGTATTGTATTAACCACTTCCTTACTGGGAACTTAACCCCCCCCCCCTCCTGCCCAGACCAATTTTTGGCTTTCAGCGCTGTCGCATTTTGAATGACAAGTGCGCGGTCGTGCAACGTTGTACCCAAATAAAATTTATATCATTTTTTCCCACAAATAGAGCTTTCTTTTGGTGGTATTTGATCCCCTCTACGTCATTTCTGGTCGCCGCTATAAACAAAGAGATGATTTTGAAAAAAAGAACAATATTTTTTAATTTTTGCTATAATAAATATCCCAAAAAAAAAAATTATTCAACAGTTTTGGCCAATATATATTGTTGGTTAAAAAAAATAAAACCTGCAAATCTGCGTATATTGATTGGTTTGCGCAAAAGTTATTGCGTCTACAAACTATGGGGATTTATGGTGTTTTTATTATTTATTTATTTTTTACTAGTAATGGCGGCGATCTGCGATTTTTATCGGGACTGCAATATTGGGGTGGACATGTGGGACATTTTTGACACTTTTTTGGGACCAATGTCATTTACACCGCGATCAGAAATTTAAATGTCCACTGATTACTGTATAAAGGTCATTGGCAGTGAAGGGGTTAACCTGCAGGGGGCAGTGAAGGGGTTAACAGTGTTCCCTGGGCATGTTCTAACTGTGTGTGGGGGGGGGGCTGGTCGGGACATAGCAGATCTAACTGATCCCAGTGACCGGGATCAGTAGATCGGTTATGTCCCCTTCAACAGAACGGAGAACTGCCGTGTTTACATCGTTCTGCAGGTCTGACAGGGATGGCCAGGACGTCCATCCGGCAATTCAGATCCGCGCTGGAGCTGTACTTCGGCAATAGAGCGGATCTGAATGGGTTAAAAACTGCACAATAAAATCCAGCTTTCAAAACCACTGCTACCTGTGTGACTCTCGGCATACATCATCATGAATACTGCGAGTTACACAGGTAATGCAGGTAATCGCTGGCTGGGTGAAATCGGTATGAATAGCAGCCTGTCATTGCAGTGTCCGCATGCATCTGTCAATTACAGCAACAGGAATCAGTAGGTTTCTACCACTGGAATATGCAGTGCAGCAAAAGGCCCATGTGAATGCTGCATAAATCTGCTACAAATGAAGACAGGTAAAGTTATTTCATGCATTCAATCAGCTGTCCAAATAATAAGAAAATATATACATGGGAGGTGCAACTGCTAACTTTTCAAATACTTTATGCTAGTTACCTGGCTGCTTGCCTTCCAAATTTGTGTAAAATCTACATGAAGCACAGAATGCGATGATTTACAAATCTCATAAACCCATATCTTATTCACAACAAACAGGAAGGTCCCACTCCTCTTTTAGGCTGGGTTCTTCAGACTGATGCAAATTTCCCCGCATTCAATTTGCATGACAGGAGAGCTTGACCGGCTCTCAATGGAGCTGGTTCACACACCTCATGGGCCGCCACGGTCCAAATTGCAGAGTCCTGTGCGTCTTCCAGTCAGTTTCAGGTGCGAATAAAGGCAAAAAAAAAAAGCACCAGATTCGCACCTGAAAACAGTGTACAGAGACACCAGATCCCTGCTGTAGCCACAGCTAGTGTGAGCCTTAGTCGGGAGGACATAGTGCCCATGGTTGCCAAAAAGAAAATCTAATTTCTATCTGACCACAGATCAGTTTTCCACTTTGCAACAGGGCTCATTTAAGAAACAATGATAAACTGCGCTAAAGTCAAAAACAGCTGCAGCCAAATACTAAAAATATATAAAATCACAATAACCACAAGCCTGCATTGCAAATGAAGAAATAATTCCAGTAGTATCTAACTGGATCCCACTTGTGCAATATTACAGTCTGATATACATAGGTGCAGGGATATCCACAAGTAAGATGAATTATAACACAACACCCAGTGCGCTGGTAAGCAGTGCGTATCCACCACCTAATAAATGGAGGCTTACCAGAATCTGCTGTGTTCAGAGCAGTGATTCATTCCCAGCCTGGGGTATAGGATTAATGAGCCCACTTCTCACAAAAGTGCTGTATAATCCTCCAATTTATTCCTTGTGTGTCATCATGGGTAAGATATTAAAGGTCACTTCCACTTCAATAGAAACGCTCCCTGGTGCTCAGGCCGCACGATAGCAATATAGACATCGATAAAAAAAGAATGCTCATATAGTTAAGTACCGTCATACAGCGTTTAATGGCAAAGACTAAAATATACTCACATAGAAATGTAAAAACAAGCAACCGGCCGGCTCCCGTTCCCGGGTACAAAACAAACTCATGGTGACGTCAGTGCGTCCTCCCGACGTACGTTTAGTCACAAATGACGTTGTCACACTTGCTTCGGCTTCAACGCATATTAACGGCTAGTTTACACTTGCTTCAACAAGGCTTCGGACACGCTTTGTTAAAGCTCTTGTCACTAAATAAAATGGTTAGCCTACAGTCCTGTTTACACTTGCTTTTGCTTCAAAAATTATACCCCATGTAGCTTTAGCGGTGCTTCAAAGCCTCCATGGAAGTCTATGGCAAAGCTTGCTTGAAGCCCCACCGAAGCCTCACCGAAGTACCAAGAAAAAGCAAGATGTAAACAGGACTGTAAGCTAACCATTTTATTTAGTGATGGGGCTTTGACAAAGTGTGTCCGAAGCCATGTTTTGAAGCAAGTGTAAACTAGCCCTTATGGAGCCCAAGCAGTGATGTGCATCACAGAATCATGTCTGTTTTTAATGCAGTACCATCTGAGGGCCTGAAGATCGCGGGCATCCGATATAGTGTTTCAGCCTTGTCCCCCGTGCACAGAGATTTCTCCAGATTCTCTTGATATTATGTACTGTAGATCATGATATATTTAACCACTTCCCGCCCGGACGTGATTTGTCTATACGCCGGGCGGGAAGTGGTTCATTATCCTGACTGGACGTCTATTGACATCCTCAGGATAATCCGAGATTGCGTGCCCTCGCGGCAATCGGTGGTGCCGTGGGTCAGTCAGACCCACCGCATTACCTACAGAGGTAAAAGGCTTCCATCCGAAGCCTTTTACCATGTGATCAGCCGTGACCAATCATGGCTGATCACAGTGTAAATAGGAAGAGCCGTTTATCGGCTTTTCCTCTGCTCAGGTCTGCAGACCGGAGCAGCGGAGAGCCGATCGGCTACTCGCCTGATGAGGGGGGGCTGCGCTGAATGTTTATCAGCGCAGCCACCCTCAGAATCACCCCATTGGACCACCAGGGAGCCTGTCCAGGACCACCAGGGAGCGCCCCCCCCCCGGACAGCATGAGGAGGTCGCCCAGGACCACCAGGGAGGGAACATGGAGGCCACCCAGGACCACCAGGGAGCCCCCACTAGACCACCAGGTAAGGGCAATACAATGCACTGTAGGGATGGCACTGTGCCCATGTATGATGCCTGCCAGTGCCATCCCTAACAGTGCTACATGCACCAGTGCCCACCTGTTACCACTTGTGCCACCTATCTGCCCATCAGTGCCCAGTGCCACCTATGAGTGTCCATCAGTGCTGCATATCAGTGCCCGTCAGCGCTGCATGTGCCCCATACTCAGTGCCACCTCATCAGTGCCAATCCGTACTGCCTCCTCAGTGCCTGTCAGTCTAGCCTCATCAGTGTAGCCACATCAGTGCCCGAAAATGTACTTTATACAAAGTTTTGTGACAGAAACAAAGAAAAAAAATGTTTTTTTCTAAATCTTCGGTCTTTTTTTATTTATAGCGCAAAAAATAAAAAATAAAAAACGCAGAGGCGATCAAATACCACCAAAAAAAAGCTCTATTTGTGGGAACAATGATAAAAATTGTTTGGGTGCAGTGTCACACGGCCGCGCAATTCTCATTCAAAATGCAACAGCACTGAAAGCTGAAAATTGGTCTGGGCGGGAAGTGCTCTAAATGCCCAGTATTGAAGTGGTTAAAGTCTTTGCAATTTAACACTGACAAACATTATACTGAAATTGTTACAAGTTACTTCTGAAACTCTCTCTCTCTCTCTCTCTCTCATACTCTTTTTACACCCACTCATGTTACTGACCTGTTTCCAATTAACCTCATTAGATGCAAAATGTTTTTCCAGCTCTTCCTTGTTGGTACCACCTACTTTACCAGTTTTTGTTGTCCTGTCCTAACTTTTTTTGAGACGTGTTGCTACCATCAATTTAAAAATTACCTTTTTTTTTTTTCTAAAATGGTACATTTTCTCAGTTTATACAGTTAGGTTTTCTATTGTGAGTAAAATATGGGTTCATGAGATCTGCAAGTCATTGCATTCTGTTTTTATGTAGATATTACACAGCATCCCAACTGTTTTGGAATTGCGGCTTTATTTACGATGCAGCCCACGTGTGTGCTGTATTGGACGGTAGTAGCATTAGCTACATACAGCTGGGGAACACGCGCAAAATCACGCATATTAGACATGCAGAGAAACGCACAAGAGTGCTATTATTTATGAATATCACCCATGACACGTTTATGCACATGCCAAAACACTGCGCTCGCCCGACCGTGAAGCCGCTTCCTGTCACAGTCGGGTGCCCACGTTACCAATGACAGCGCCGGGGAGGGGGAAGAGATCCGAAGCTCATGCCGGCCGCAGCGCTGCACTGGGAGACAGGTTAGTGCCTGTTTATGAAAAGTCAGCAGCTACACTTTTTGTAGCTGCTGACTTTTAATAAACTTAAAATACAGCAGAACTCTGCTTTAAAAAAGTGGTGTCGGGACAACCCCAATTCTTCCAGAAGCACATTTGTGAGGGCAGGCACTGATGTTGGACGAGAAGGCCTGGCTCGCAGTTTCCACTCCAATTCATCCCAAGGGTATTCTAATCGGGTTGAAGTCAGGACTCTGTGCAGGCCAGTGCAAGTGCCTCCACCCCAAACTCGCTCATCCATGTCTTTATAGACCTTGTTTTGTGCACTGGTCCAAATCATTTGGTGGAGGGGGGGGATTAGGGTGTGGGGTTGGTTTTTAGGTGTTGGGCTTGGCCCCTTAGTTCCAGTGAAGGGAAGTCAAGTTCCTAAACCCCAGACTCACTCAGCCATGTCTTTATGGACCTTGCTTTGTGCACTGGTGCGCAGTCATGTTGGAACAGGAAGGGGCCATCCCCAAAAACTGTTCCCACAAAGTTGGGAGAATGAAATTGTCCAAAATGTCTGGGCATGCTGACTCCTTAAGAGTTCCCTTCTCTGGAACTAAGGGGTCAAGCCCAACCTCTGAAAAACAACCCCACACCATAATCCCCCCTGCACCAAATGATTTGGACTAGTGCACAAAGCAAGGTCCATAAAGACATGGATGAGCAGATTTGGGGTGGAGGCACTTGACTGGCCTGACTTCAACCAGATAGATCACCTTTGGGATGAATTAGAGCGGAGACAGAGTCGGCCTTCTCGGACAACATCAGTGCCCGACCTCACAAATGCACTTCTGGAAGAATGACCAAACATTTCCTGAGACACACTCCTAAACCTTGTGGACAGCCTTCCCAGAAGAGTTGAAGCTGTTATAGCTGCAAAGGGTAGGCCAACAATATTGAACCCTATGGATTAAGACTGGGATGCCATTTTCAGGTGCCCCAATACTTTTGGCAATATAGTGTATGTAAACCTGGCCTAAAGTCCCATACACACAGGGTGAATGTCGAGAGACATCAACCAGTTCAATATAAACCGGCCGACATTCGGTCCGTGTGTATGTCTGTTGGACGAGCATGCTGGAAAACCAGCAGCCAACCGACTCCTGACCAGTGCTCTCAGCCAGTGGCTGAGAGCGCTGATCTGAGTGTTCTGGCAGGGGGGGGGGCCTTCCCGTCAGAACACAAGAGCTCAGCAGGGGAGATCGCTGTACTACCCATTGAGTTGGATGAAAAAAGAAACTTGGATGAAAAAAGAAAGTACACTAGTGTGTACTAGGCATTATTAGCACGTTTTTTCAGCAGCCAGGCAACTTCCTGTCTGCTGAAATATTAAAGAGATGCTAAGTGCCTTCCACCTTTCAGAAGTCTAGTATTTTTATCAATGAGCACATGGCTTCCTCTGATTGGCTGAGGAAACTGACTGTACAGTGAGGATAGGTATCAAGTACTGGGAAAACAAATTGGGTCACTACTGAAAGTTTGACAAAATTAAAGAAATTGTTTTCTATATAGACCACCACATGAAGGAAGCCAGTTTATAAATAGAAAGGCTAACATGCTTCAAATAGCTGACAATGCGCCTGTGATAGAAGAGTGACAGGAACAGCTGAAATACTCTTGAACTGGAAGTGTCAACTCCTTGGCAACATATTTTAGGTCTTTTTCTGACTATATAGCAATACTGAACCATCCCTCAATTACTGCATCCTCTATTATACACCCAGAATTAAATGACATTGTTCATCAAACTGAAATGCATAGAGATAAATCTATATTGCATACTGATACGTTTCAAGTGGCTGTTGCCATTTAAGAGACTAAAAACAAGTTTAGTCTGCAAAGGAATGGCTTAGTACTTGCCTATCGTGCCACCCTAGCACCAGATCACTAAGGCTGGATTCACATCTGTCCGGTGCGAATTCCAGCCTGTCTGCTGCCGGGAAGGGGCGGAGCCATCATTCGCCGGCTCCTGTCCATTCCCACAGCGCAGCAGCTGCGGGGGTAGAGATGGGGAGGAGCCACGAGCAGGGGAAATATCCCCGTTCAGTGCGGAGTGCATCTCCGTGTTAGATGCACTCCCATTGAACTCAACGTGCTGGGAATTCGCACCGCACTGCACAGAAAAGGCACACTTTTTTTGTGCAATGCGGAGTGCAAATGCACCGCACATATGTGAACCGGACACATTGAAAACAATGTGTTTTCAAGTGTCCTGCGAATTGGATGCGGTTTAAGCCGCATCTAATTCGCATAGGTGTGAACCCAGCCTCACAAAAAAACGCTGTAAAAGGAGGTAATAGCCTTTCTGGCAGTCCACTTCTTAAAATGCTGACAATTAAGACCTCATCAGCACCTGTGTTTAGCTCCTGTAAATGAGATTCTGACATTTTAGTGTAGGCGGCACTGCCCGGCTTTGCTGCCAGCCCCCTGTAAAACTCTAAGAGGGGCTGAAAGCTGCTGCGGCTGGATGGAGCACCGAGTGGTACCAACATTTAAGACCAATTAAAACCAGTGCGTTTTAGCGCAGATCAATGGAAGGACAACTGAAAATCAATTTCCAGTGGGCCCTATTCACACCAGAACGTAGCGCCAATATGCAAAATATGTGTCAATGGACATCAAAACGGATGTCAACGGATGTCAGGACGCATTAAAATGCAACTAAAATCTGTGTAAATGTTCATGCATTTAAGTACAAGTCAGTATGAATAGGCCCTTAAAGCGGTAGTAAAGCTAGCTTGGTCATTTTTACCTACAGGTAAACTTAAAGAAGGCTTACCTGTAGGTAAAATGAATTCCTTCTAAACGTGCACCGTTTAGGACAGTGGTTCTCAACTCCTGTCCTCAGGACCCACTAACAGGCCAAGTTTGCAGGATAACTGAAATGCATCACAGGCGATATCATTTGCTGCTCAGTGACAGCAGTATTCTAGTCTGCATCTCCCCAAGGTAATACTTAAAATCTGGCCTGTTGGTAGGCCCTGAGGACAGGAGTTGAGAACCACTGGTTTAGGAGATATTCGCCCTGGATGCAGCCATTTAAGTCATCTGCGCTTGCGGACCGAAGGTCCGGTATACCTTCAGATAGCTGGGAGAACCCGGAAGAAAGACCGAGGGGAAAAGGTCAGCCCCCTCAGTGGAGATGGAACGAAGCCCTTCAGCGCTGTACTAAGGTGAGTATTTCATATTATGCCACTGCTTTACAGGTGTTTTCAACTGCATTAAGCTGGCCATAGACTAGAGCTGCACAATTAATCGCAAAAAAAAAGAAAAATTGCAATCTCTATTCAGCTGTCAAAAAAAAAAAACAAAAAAAAAAAAAAAACGGCAAAGGTTTATCAACATTGTCAGCTCTGGGAGATAACTATAAACAAAGTATCTTTTAGATCAAATGAATGAACTTCGGTCTGTAAATGAGGTCAGTTTAACCACCAACTTTTTTTTGACACTTGTTGCTTACAAGTTAAAGGATTTGTAAAGGCAGAAGGTTTTCTTTTATATTAATGTATTCTATGCATTAGGATAAAAAAAAAGAAAAAAAACCTGTGTGTAGCAGCCTCCCCAGCACGCCTAATAGTTACCCTGAGCCCCTTCCCTCTCCATCCAGCGTTGTCCACAATCCCCTCAGCCGTCCAGGTCTCTCCTTCCTGATTGGCTGAGACGCAGCAGCTGCACCATTGGGGAGAGTCAGCCAATCAGGGAAGAGGGGGGGGGGGCTCCGTGTCTGAATGGATACAAGGAGCTCTGACTTGGCTCGGGTGCCCCCTGTAGCAAGCTGCTGGCTGAGGGGACACTGGATGAGCAGTGGCCAGGAGAGACAAAGAGGGACCCAAGAAGAGGAGGATCCAGGTTGCTCTGTGCAAAACCAACTGGTAAGTTTAGCATGTTTGTTAACACAAGACACAGATAGAGTGTGAATTACATATATCACACACACAACCTCACAAAAGTGAGTACACCCCTCACATTTTTCTAAATATTTTTTTATATCTTTTCATGTGACAACACTGAAGAAATTACACTTTCTTACAATGTAAAATAGTGCATGTACAGCTTGTATAACAGTGTAAATTTGCTGTCCCCTCAAAATATCTCAACACACAGCCATTAATGTCTAAACTGCTGCCAACAAAAGTGAGTACACCCCCGGGTGAAAAGGTCCAAATTGGTCCCTAAATGTCAATATTTTGTGTGGCCACCATTATTTCCAGCACTGCCTTATCCCTCTTGGGGATGGAGTTCACCAGAGCTTCATAGGTTGCCACTGGAGTCCTCTTCCACTCCTCCATGATGACATCACGGAGCTGGTGGATGTTAGAGACCTTGCACTCCTCCGCCTTCCATTTGAGGATGCGCCACAAATGCTCAATAGGGTTTAGGTCTGGAGACATGCTTGGCCAGTCCACCTCCTTTACCTTCAGCTTCTTTAGTAAGGCAGTGGTTGTCTTGGAGGGGTGTTTGGGGTCGTTATACTGTTGGAATACTGCCCCGTGGCCCAGTCTCAGAAGGGAGGGGGACCATGCTCTGCTTCAGTATGTCACTGAACTGTAGCTCCCCAGTGCCGGCAGCACTCATGCAGCCCTAGACCATGACACTCCCACCACCATGTTTGACTGTAGGCAAGACACACTTGTCTTTGTACTCCTCACCTGGTTGCTGCCAAACACGCTTGACACCATCTGAATCAAATAAGTTTCTCTGGTTCTCATCAGACCACAGGACATGGTTTCAGTAATCCGTGTCCTTAGTCTGCTTGTCTTCAGCCAACTGTTTGCAGGCTTTCTCGTGCATCATTTTTAGAAGAGGCTTCCTGGGACGACAGCCACGCAGACCAATTTGATGCAGTGTGCGGCGTATGGTCTGAGCACTCACAGGCTGACCCCCCCCACCCCCTTCAACCTCTGCAGCAATGCTGACAGCACTCATACGTTCATTTCCCAAAGACAACCTCTGTATACGACGCTGAGCACATACACTCAACTTCTTTGGTCAACCATGGCGAGGCCTGTTCTGAGTGGACCATGCCCTGTTAAAGTGCTGTATGGTCTTGGCCACCATGCTGCAGCTCAGTTTCAGGGTCTTGGCAATCTTCATGTAGAGCAACAATTCTTATTTTCAGATCCTCAGAGTTCTTTGCCCTTAGGTGCCATGTTGAACTTCCAGTGACCAGTATGAGTGCGCGCGAGCAATAACACCAAATTTAATACACCTGCTCCCCATTCACACTGACTCACGTGACACCGGGGAGGGAAAATGGCTAATTGGGCCCAATTTGGACATTTTCACTTAGGGGTGTACACACTTTTGTTGCCAGCGGTTTAGACAATAATGGCTGTGTGTCGAGTCATTTTTAGGGGACAGGAAATTTACACTGTTATACACTCGCTACTTTACATTGTAGCAAAGAGTAATTTCTTCAGTGTTGTCACATGAAAAGATATAATAAAATATTTACAAAAATGTGAGGGGTGTACTCACTGTGGGTGGGTGAGGGTGAGAGTGTGTGTGTGTGTGTGTGTGTGTGTGTGTGTGTGTGTGTGTGTGTGTGTGTGTGTGTGTGTGTGTGTGTGTG
>BLSH010494877.1:562198-593618 GCA_018402905.1 Glandirana rugosa
TTGCACTTTTGGACCATTCCCAGTTTTGGTTTCGTACATGAGGTAGTGTAGTCCCCAACAGTTCACAGTAGAAAGACACACCCGTTTGGGGGGAAGGAGGTTTGACCTCAAAGAACCTCTTTCCCTACAACGTAGACTCTTTACACACTCACGTGGTGTAGTCAAAGGTTCGACTGTGCACCGGTGGGAGTTTTACACGGTCCAACCTTGGGTACTACCCTAGTCGAGTGTGTAAAGAGGCTACGTTGTGGGGTAAGAGGGTCTTTGAGGTCAAACCTCCTTCCCCCCCAAACGGGTGTGTCTTTCTACCCCCCTTCCTCCACACTGGAGTTTCTGGGAGAATGGGGTGTTGCATCGGAGAAATGTGTGAGCTGATCCCATCATGGGTTCCAACCTGGCACATTTTGAGGGTGGCCACGTGTCAGCTTGGAAACTGATGTGGTGCACTCACACATTTCTCAGATGCAACATCCCTTTCTCCAAGAAACTCCAGTTTGGAGGAAGGGGGGTTTGCCCACACAGAAAGATGACACTTGACAACCCCTGATGTGATGGAGTACATGCTTTGGTTTTGACCCTTACCAGGTTTTCACGTTTTTATATTTTGTTTTTATATCTGTTTTTATATGTTTATTAAAAATGATGCTAAGCACATCATAATGTGCAAAGAATATAAAGATATATTTGATACTAACAGTGTGTGACTTCTTCTTTACTTTATTTATGCCTGTGAGTTCCCTAAAGTTTAGGGCTTTAAACTGCAAATGTGCTCTTCTATGTGGTCAACACAGATGTAGTTCATCTCTTAACATTTTTAAAAGTTGTTAATGCATCATGTTTTTGGTCTTCATGCATGGAATGCATGAACGCCAACAACATTTTGTGTTTGTGTATATGGAGCACAACCCCTGCACACCAAAATACATTTCAGAAGGTGAGATTTGTGTCTCATGGAGAAATTAAGGTTAGATTGCTCTCTTGGAGCAAGAATAAAGCACACATAGAACATCTCTTTTCCACATGAAAAAACACACAGACAAGAGTAGTTAAAATGAAGGATCCATTTATAAGTAGAAGATTAAGGATCTGGAATCATATTTTGCCAGGACACAGCCCCTCTCCCCACAAAATACTCCATGTATTTTCGCCGCACTTCTCTGGCGTTCTGAGTGGCCAAGCTAGCACGCCTAGTTTCAAGGTCCGCCATTGCATCGGACAGACGGCTTTCTGTAGATGGTGCTGTACTTGTGCCTGGCTGGGCTGCATCTGGGTCAGTGGGTCCACTTGAAAGATAACTGCTGGCATTCCTGCGTAAATAATTGTGCAGGATGCAACAGCAAAGCACAACATGGTTAATTTTGTATAACACCAAGTTGATTGGTGTCAGAAACAGGCGAAATCTGTTTGCCAAAATGCCTAAAAGCTTTCTACACCACTTTGTGAGCACGTGAGAGTCTATAGTTGAAAATCCGCTGGTCAGCGGTCAGGTTCCGTTGCGGAAACGGCTTCATGACGTGTTCGCCAAGCCCAAAAGCCTCATCCGCAACAAACACGAAGTTAAGACCCTCCACGTTGTGCTCTGGAGGTGGCAAGTTCAAGGTGCCATTTTGAAGCCGCCTGTAAAATTCCATCTTCATGATGACACCACCATCGGAGTTCCGGCCATTCTTCCCCACATCGAGGTACAGAAACTCATAATTTGCCGAGACTATGGCCAGCATAACAATACTACAAAACCCCTTATAATTATAGTAGTAAGACCCCGAGTTCGGTGGTGGTAGAATCCGCACATGTTTGCCATCAATAGCACCCCTGCAGTTTGGGAAATTCCATTGCTGCATGAACTGGGCAGCAACTTCCTGCCACTGCTGGGGATTGGAAGGAAACTGTAGATAAAAAAAAAAAAAAAAATGAATCTTTGTTAAAAAAAATGTTCAACATACAAATGCAAGGGCAACATGAGGCTAGACTTCCATTCCCAGCTCAGTCAAGATGTAAGGACATGGGTGAAGCACAACCTCTAGAAAATAGACGGGGCTAATTACACTTTGCCAACCATATTCAAACAAAATAGATCACATGAAGTAAAATAAGTAAAAAATAATGCAGCCCTTGCAGTACATGTTTTGGGAAAATAGTAGGGAAATGTCACCAGCAAAAGATGGAGAGTGTGTATAGGAGATGACATTTCAGGAGATACAGTAGTTTTAAATGATGTAACTTTATGGGAGCATGGGGCTTATGTTTCCCATAATAAGAACACCTCAAGCACTCTGCCTGTTTGGAAAGCAAAATTTATGTGGCAAAAATGTGTGTTTAGGGGGGGGGGGGAATTAGAAACTGCATCTGACATAAATAATTGTTACATTAGCCAGGGCTGACACACTGGGCCATTCAACAACATCTGCCCACTGGCCAGGGGTGTAGACATTTTGCAGCCCCAGTTGGAACAATACACTCTGTCACACTTGAGAGATGAAGCCTGCCAAGCATGACCCAGCAAAGTGTGCAGTGCATGCTAGTGTGAAATACAAGGGCTTCCAAAAGCAGTGCACAGACAACACAGCCTCACTCAATGCTTGCAATAAGACCTTGTGTGAAAGCATAGTTGATACAGGTCCCAAATTTGAACAAGTTGTGGTCCAGGGGGGCCTCACCTTGTGGGGAAAGTTGGTTAGTTATGTCGCCTAGAGTTCAGGAGAATGGTCTCCCCAAATGGGATGCCCCCCTCCCATAGACTCCAATGTTAAACACTGCTAAAGTCTTGGTTGTAAGGCCCCCTTGAGACACTGTAGCCCCTTACAACAGTACTGCCTGTACCCCCTGATGCCAGCCCTCTGATAGGGTGGCCACATGATTCCATTAATCCAGGACACATATTAATTACACAGGGTCTGTGGCTGATTAAGGTGGTAATTAAACTCACTTGGTGCCTTATCTGCATTAAATCAGCCTCAGAACCTGTGTAATTCATATGTATCCTGGATTAAAGGGATGATGTGGCAACCCTATCCTCTGAGTGTGTATGGACACTGGACAACATGCTGGGGAGGCATGCAGAGGAAAAAAAGGGGGTGAAAAAAGCCTAGAGCATGCATGAGGCCAAAGAAGACATTCACAGCATATTGTAATGTTAATAATTAGGTATTGGCAAAAAGAGCAAATACTATATTATCAAACAGAAACACATAAAATATGGTATTAACATGAAACATACCTTAATATAGTCCTCCTGCAGAACCTGGATGATAGCTGAACATGTCTCCGGAATAATGACTCCAAGAGCCTGGGGGGAGATGCCTGTGGTGAACTTGAGGTCCTGCAGGCTTCTTCCTGTCGCCAGGTATCTCAGGGTAGCAATGAGCCTTTGCTCAGGGGTGATAGCAAGGCGCATGCAGGTGTCCGCCTTCTGAATATAGGGGGACACCAGTGCCAAGAGGTGGCTAAAGCAGGGGTCCGTCATCCGGAGATAATTCCTGAAATCATCAGGATTATTCTCCTGGAGCTCCCTGACCAAAGCCATATGGCCAAATTGATCTTGGTTAAGCAACCAATTCTTGGTCCAGCAACTCCTCTCTCTCCTTCTCCTACGTTGGTTTCGGGTCCAAGCCTGAACTCCTAGGCCAGAGGTTCTCAACTCCGGTCCTCGGGACCCACCAACAGGCCAGATTTTAAGTATTACCTTGGGGAGATGCAGACTAGAATACTGCAATCACTGAGCAGCAAATGATATCACCTGTGATGTATTTCAGTTATCCTGCAAACCTGGCCTGTTGGGGGGTCCCGAGGACCGGAGTTGAGAATCACTGTCCTAGGCCAACAGCAGCGAGATTTCTCTCTCGAGAAGGCAACATCGTTGACGAACGAGCGTCCAGAAATGAGCCAAAGAACGATCCAAAGAGAACGATCTGAAGAACGTCTGAAAGTCGCGAATCAACACACACCAAACTTCAACTAACACGAGATTAGATGAAGGAGCCCAAAGGGTGGCGCAACGATACCAGCACTTCCTCTTTATACGCTCGTTCGCGTCATCACGTTCCCCCGGACGTACGTTGTACACACGACCATCGTGTGCATGTCAGTAGGCTACATATGACCGTCAACGTACGATTCAACACGGTCGTACACGCGATCGTCGTCCCGTGTGTACGAGCCATTACAATTCTACTTCCTCCTCTCCTCTTCTGTTCTCCGTCGGGGTCCCCCAAGGTTCTGTTCTTGGACCTCTCCTATTCTCGATCTACACCTCCCTGGATCAGTTAATATCCTCCCATGGCTTTTAATATTATTTCTATGCCGATGACACCCCTCAGATCACTCTATCGGTCTCCTCACATATCACTAATTTACTAACAGCCTGGATGTCACACCACTTCCTCAAACTCAACCTATCCAAAACTGAGCTTATAATATTTCCTCCCCCATGCACCTCTCTGTCAAGATCAATGGCACAATCCTCAACCCATCCCCCATGTGAGGGTATTGGGTGTAATCCTGGACTCTGAGCTATCCACTTGGACCCACATCCAATCACTGTCTAAGTCTTGCCCCTTCCACCTCTGTAACATCTCCAAAATACACCCCTTCCTAACCAATGACACCACAAAGCTAATTCACTCTCTGATCATCTCTCCCCTTAACTATAGCAACTCACTCCTCATTGGATTGCCTCTACATAGGTTATACCCCCTTCAGTCCACCATGAATCCCACTAGGCTCATTCACCTTACCAACTGCTCAGTGTCTTCTACCCCTTTCTGCAAATCCCTCCACTGGCTTCCACTCACCCAGCAAATCAAATTCAAAATACCAACTAATAACTTACAAAAACTTCCATAGCTTGGCCCCCAGCTATATCGCTGACCTAGTCTCAAATATCAAGCAAATCATTCTTTTTGTTTCTCCCAAGACTTCCTACTCTCTAGTTCCCTTGTCACCTCATCCCATGCTTGCCACCAGGACTTTTCCAGAGCCTCTCCCATCCCCTGGAACCCCCTACCCCAGTCTGTCCAGCTTTTTCCTACTCTATCCACTATTAGGCAATCCATGAAAAACCTTCTCTTCAGAGAAACCCATCCTGCTCCCCACCTAACAACTGTACATTTATTTTCTCCATCAGCTCATCTCCCACAGTTATTGCCTTTTGTATAATTTGGCCCTCCCTTTTAGATTGTAAGCTCCAACACGCAGGGCTCTCTGATTCCTCCTATATTGAATTTTATTGTACCTGTCCTCGTGTTGTAAAGCACTGTGCAAACTGTTGGCGCTATATATTGTGTAATAATACTTTAAGGTGCTGACCACTATCACTGGGGTGGAAAGTGAGGGAGAATCCAAAATGGTGAGTTGTCACCAGAATGGGAATAGATGGAAAACCTTCCAAAGAGGTGTGCTAGTTCTGGTGACAGATGTCTAGGGGGGCCATATACGCTTCAAAAAATGATTGATTTCTTTTCCAGTTGATGGATAGTCAAGGACACAATCCATATGACACCCACTGGAAAGTGGAATTCAATCAACAGCACTTTCACAGTGCCCTCTCATTGCGCTTGGGCCACAGCACAGTGTATCTGCGATTTTTACTGTGGGTTAGCTGCACTATCCATAGACTACTATTATGTCCCGTAGTTTTTGTGCTTTTTCTTCTCTGCATAACTGTAGGAAGCGATTTCCTATGGGAACATACCTGCAGGCTGTGTGCATCTATTGACACACACACAGTGTGGCTCAGCCCTGCCACTGCTCACAGGGTTTGATTAACAACTAGAGTTGAGCGAACCCGGACTGTAAAGTTCGGGTCCGTACCGAACTTTGGGGTGTCCGGGACCCGGACCCGGACTTTTCAAAAAAAGTCCGGGTTCGGGGTTCTGGTAATTTTAATGAAAAATCTTAAAAATGCTGTAAAAAAGCCCAGGAAGGTCCTAGAGGTCTGCAAAAGGAAGGAAAATGGGGGTAAGGCTGGGACAAGTGCCCTACAAAGAAATTGGGACAGGGAAATAACTTTAAATATTTAAAAAAATATAAAAACATAAAAAATGCAAAAATGGAGATCATCTTCAAAATGGGTCTGAAAAGTATTAATTAACATTAGAGGCCATAGAACTGTTCTAAAATCATGTTCTTCACACTTCTTTTTAGTCTGTGTCACTTTTCTTATTGCCGCTAATGATTGCACATCTGTTATTCACACACAACATCTTTTCTTTGCCTAGAAAAGATGTTCTTCACACATTACATCTGTTCTTCATACATCTGGAAATAGAATAGAACACTTTACCTAAAACCGGGTGCGGAACCATACACCTGCTCTTCAAACATCTGGATAGTGTGTTTGAAAATACAGCATAGAGAAGAGCAGGCATATGGTTTCGCTCTTCACACACAGTTTGCAGATGTTTTCAGAACAGTGATATCATATCAGTGATATAATATGATTGTTCTGAAAACATCTGCAAACAGTGTGTAAAGAGCGAAACCATATGACTGCTCTTCTCTATGCTGTATTTTCACACACAGATTCCAGATGTTTGAAGAACAGGTGTATGGTTCCTCCCCGGTTTTAGGTAAACTGTTCTAAACTATTTTCAGATGTGTGCAGAACAGATGTAATGTGTGAAGAACATCTGTTCTGGTGCAGAACAGATGTGTGTGAATAGCAGATGTGCAATCATTAGCGGCAATAATAAAAGTGACACAGACTATAAAAAGAAGTGTGAATAACAGATGTGCAATGATTGACGGTTTCATTTAAAGTGATACACAGACTTTAAAAAGAAGTGTGAATAACAGATGTGCAATGATTGACGGTTTGATTTAAAGTGACATACAGACTTGAAATAATTGTGCAGAAGAGATGTGCACTAATTCCCGGTTTCATTTAAAGTGACACACACATTTTTGCATTTTTTATGTTTTTATTTTTTTTTTAAATATTTAAAGTTATTTCCCTGTCCCCATTTCTTTGTAGGTCACTTGTCCCACCCTTACCCACATTTCCTTCCTTTTTCAGACCTCTAGGACCTTCCAGGACTATTTTACAGCATTTTTTTGTGCCTAAAAGACCGGGTCTCCATTGATTTCAATGGGGTTCGGGGTCCGGGACAAAGTTCGGGTTCTGTCCGGACCCGAACCCGGACTCTGTCCCGAAGTTCGGCTGAACCAGCAGAACCCGGACTTCTAGAAGTTCGCTCAACTCTATTAACAACATGAGCTAGTGGCTCCTGCTGCTGCCTTTGCACAGACCAGCCCTGTTCTCTTCTGGGGTCATCTTCTCGGTGTGCCACCATAGAAAGTTGCTTCGTATTGTGGCACGCCTGCGCTCCCTTGTCAGAATCTGTTTGACAGCCAATGGCTCCTGACGCTATCTATCTGCCCTGTGAGGGGCGAGAGAGACGCTAGTACAGTGATGGCAAACCTTGGCAGCCCAGATGTTTTGGAACTACATTTTCCATGATGCTCATGCACTCTGCAGTGTAGTTTAGCATCCTGGGAAATGTAGTTCCAAAACATCTGGGGTGCCAAGGTTCACCATCACTGGGCTAGTACAGTACTGGATTGAAAGTGGACTTGGGTAAGTACGGGGGGGAGTTGAGTTGTACACAGGGTTTTTTCTTTTGCCTTAAAGTGGTTTAAAGTTATTACAATTACCGGCAACTCCTCTGCAATAACAAGATATACTGTGCAGTTTTTTTTTCTTAAATCGTAGCTAAATTCCTTCTTTCACATTGCTGGTATGCAGTCGGATGACCGCCTGCTGCTCTCCTTCCCTAATCTGAGGACTACAGCAGGAGTGGCTGAGATTGCCCAGCAGTCTGAAAGGTGTTTAGTTGCATGATTCAAAAAAACAGACACTGTACAGTATATAGTTGTGCTCATAAGTTTACATACCCTGGCAGAATTTATGATTTCTTGGCCATTTTTCAGAGAATATGAATAACACAAAGACGTTTCTTTCACTCATGGTTAGTGTTTGGCTGAAGCCATTTATTATCAATCAACTGTGTTTACTCTTTTTAAATCTTAATGATAACAGAAGCTAACCAAATGACCCTGATCAAAAGTTTACATATTCCAGTTCTTAATACCGTGTATTGCCCCCTTTACCATCAATGACAGCTTGAAGTCTTTTGTATTATTTGTGGATGAGGCTCTTTATCTTCTCAGATGGTAAAGCTGCCCATTCCTCTTGGCAAAAAGCTTCCAGTTCCTGGAAATTCTTGGGCTGTCTTGCATGAACTGCACGTTTGAGATCTCCCCAGAGTGGCTCAATGAGGTTGAGGTCAGGAGAGTAAGATGGCCACTCCAGAACCTTCACTTTATTCTGCTGTAGACAATGACAGGTCGACTTGGCCTTGTGTTTTGGATCATTGTCATGTTGGAATGTCTAAGTACGTCCCATGCGCAGTTCCTGGCTGACGAATGCAAATGTTCCTCCAGTATTTTTTGATAACATGCTGCATTCATCTTGCCATCAATTTTTACCAAATTTCCTGTGCCTTTTGTAGCTCACACATCTCCAAAACATCAGCGATCCACCTCCCGTGTTTCACAAGCCTTGTTGACTCTTCTCCAAATGTAGAGTTTATGGTTGTGGCCAAAAAGCTCAATTTTGGTCTCATCACTCCAAATGACTTTGTGCCAGAAGGTTTGAGGCTTGTCTCTGTGCTGTTTGGTGTATTGTAAGCTGGATACTTTGTGGCATTTGCAAAGTAATGGCTTTCTTCTGGCGACTCAACCATGCAGCCCATCTTTCTTCAAGTGCCTCTTTATTGTGCATCTTGAAACAGCCACACAGCATGTTTTCAGAGAGTCCTGTATTTCACCTGAAGTTATTCGTGGGTTTTTCTTTGCATCCTGAAAATTTTCCCAGCAGTTATGCCTAAATTTTAGTTGGTCTTCCTGACCGTGGTTTGGTTCCAACAGAACCCCTCATTTTCCACTTCTTGATTAGAGTTTGAACACTGCTGATTGGCATTCTCAATTCCTTGGATCTCTTTTACATCCTGTTCCTGTTTTATACAGTTCAGCTACCTTTTCCCGCAGGTTCTTTAACAATTCTTTTGCTTTCCCCATGACTCAGAATCCAGAAACGTCAGTGCAGCACTGGATGAAAGATGCAAGGGTCTGTCAGGAGTCCAGAAACTCATTGACCTTTTATAGAAACACACACACTAATTACAAGCAAACAGATCACAGGTGAGGATGGTTATCTTTTAATATCCATTCAAACCCCTTTGTGTCAACTTGTGTGCATGTTATCAGGCCAAAATCACCAGGGTATGTAAACTTTTGATCAGGGCCATTTTGGTAGTTTCTATTGTCATTATGATTTAAAAAGAGTAAACACCAGTTGATTGATAATAAATGGCTTCAGCCAAACACTAACCATGAGTGAAAAATGTTTTTGTCTTATTCATATTCTCTGAAAAATGGCCAAGAAATCATAAATTCTGCCAGGGTATGGAAACTTATGAGCACAACTGTATATTGTTATTACAGAGGGGCTGCCAGTAATTGTAAAACTAACTCTACAGACACATGTAATAGCGGCTGGAGGGACGGGGGGAGATGGCTCACAGACTAGGATCTGGCAGGGAGAGGGGAAAGACTGAACAAAGCAGGATGAAGGAGGCACATAAACGGACTATGATATCATGGATCAGCAGCCATGGTTACCGTGGTCAGCACACACAGGGGGACACAGTAACAGACAGGATCAGCCGCTGCTATCAATCTGTCCAGTGAAGAGAATGACAGTGGCTGGGGCCGCTGCGCTTGTGCACATCGCTGGATCAGGTCGGGCTCAGGTAAGAAAAAGGGGGCAGCTGTAGCACAGAAGGTTTTTTATCTTAAAGCATAGAATGTATTAAGGTGAAAAACATTAAGGTTTAGAACCACTTTAAAGAAAAAATGTTGAGCCTTTAAAACCACTTTAAATTCTGTATCAAACTGTACTATATTTTGTGTGCTTAATGTATTGCACACCGCAATAATATAAAACAGGATTTATGCAGCGCCAATAGTTTGTGTAGCACTTTTAAAAAAAGATGGCAGACATTACAGTCATTATACAATAGGAATCAGAGGTCTCTGTTTGTTAGAGCTTACAATTTAAAAGGGAGGATTGTGATGCAAAAGGTAATAACCGTGGGGGGATAGGCTGATGGAGAAAATAAAAGTACAGTTGATAGGTGGAGGCAGGATAGACTTCTCTGAAGAGATATGTTTCAGGGATAATCTACAAATGGATAAAGTAGTAAATAGATTGGTATAGGGAGTTCCAGAGGATGGGAGTGGTTCTGGAGATGTAAATGGGAGGAGGTGACAAGGTAGAGAGCAGTAGGTCTTGGGGGGGGGGCGGAGCAGAGAGAACAGTTTTGTTTATCTTCTGAGACTGGGTATGTGCAGCTTTGGGGAAAAACAGCAGAGGGTCCGGTGCGTCATTGTTTCAGGTTCAAATTTTTTCCTGGATTTGGAGCTAAAACTAAACCAAAGATGCACAGGACTTTTCTGCTGTGCGCTCCACCCAGAGATGTGTGAACCGGCACTCTCCTCTATCATGTGAATTGGATGGGGAGAAACCCACATCCAATTCACATCAGTGTGAACCCAGCCTTAGAAAAGGTTAAAGATGTAGCTGGGGCCGAGATGGGGATGGCTTTGTAAGTTGTTGGTATTTTGAATATAATCAGTTGGGTGAGTGGATGTCAGTGGAGGGATTGGAAAAGGGTAGCAGACGCTGAATAGTTGGGTAAGGTGGATGAGTCTGGAAGCTGCATTCATGATGGACTGAAGAGGGGATAGCATGTGTAGAGTTAAGCCAATGAGGAGGGGTTTCAATAGTTGAGGCAAGAGATGACCTGGAGTGAATTGGAAGTTTTGTGCTGTTTGTTAAGAAGAATAATGTTTCCCATAGTGTCTTTCAGGACAGCACCTGAGAGATGGTGACTGCTCCCACTAAACCACAGGAAACACCTACCTCCAAATCTTTAAAGAGAGGTTCCTCCCTTCCACTCATTTTATTTTAGTGTTTCCTCCAGCCCGGAGGGAACACCCTGGTGAGGGGAGCCACGATCTCTCAGGCTGTCCTGGGAGGCAAGGGTTCTCCTACCTGTTTTTCCTCCGTTTTTTTTTTTTTAATGGACTGCCGCCCCTCCCGTTTCACCGGCAGCTGTAGGCCGCATGTACGGGCTCCTCTTCCCCTCCAGGTGCTCGTGGAGAGCACGCAAATGTCTCGGCGACCCGCCCGGCCTTCACGTGCAGCCGTGTCGCCGCCATTTTGTTGTAGCCAAGAGACAGGAAGTGATGGAGCAAGTCACTGAGTCAATGTGATTTCTGCCATCTAGACGCAAGGGGGAGGAGGCAGGGCAGGAACTGGAGCCTATTTCTGCTTCCGGCCGGCGCAACAACGCTATGGGAGTCTGGAAGCGGTGGAGAAAGCCGCAACTGGAGCTCTGCACATCCGTGATGGAGGAGAGGGCAGCAGTGGGGACAGGCTCCAGCAAGGCCCAGGTAAGGGGCGGTTGTGTACACCAGCCCTATCTTTTCCTGGGTTTCCGGTCTCCCCCCCCCCTTGGTGGCTGGGGTCTGTCTGGGCACTGGGGTATGCTAGTACTATAGCCTCTAAATGCACCTGGTGGGGAGAGCCATAAAGCAAAGACAGGGTCTCAAGCAGGGCCCCCTGTATTTTCTCTCTTTTGTCTCCCTTCTTTTTTCCATTAGGCCAAAAGCGAAACAGGAAAAAAGATGTCCATCTTGCAGGGCGAAATTGGGGGAAGATTGGAAGAAAACCCTATGTAGCACTTGCATTACTCATTTGGTTAGAGAGGAGTCTGCCTCTATGAGGATCTCGTGGCCTCAGTAAAGAAGGAGCTCCATGCCATGATTCAGTCATTTCGTGACTCACTGGCCAAACCTGCTACTTACCAGGACCCAGCCTCTGAATCTTCCCAACAGGATACAGTGTTTGATATCCCATCTCACCCTCCTCCCAGGCAGGATCATTCCCCAGCACAATCTAATGATGGTTCAGAGGATGGTGAGGGTACAAGCACGATTCCTTCAAAATTCAAGTTATCACTAGAAGGAGTTGATAGCTTAATGAAGGCTATTTAGGAAACCTTCTATGGCAACGACCTGTGTGGCCCGTAACCTAGAATACTGGTTCAACCAGCTGGAAGCTCATATGCTGGCAGACTCGGCAAAACAGAAGATATTAGATTCCTTCCCAACCTTGTCTGCTGCCGTGGCCTATATTGTGGATGCCTCTGCAGAGGCCATTAGAATGTCGGCTAGCTCAGCAGCCCTAGCTAATTCTGCAAGAAGAGCTTCGTGGCTAAAGACTTGGTCTGGGGATGCGGCTTCCAAGAGTAGGCTCTGTGGTATTCCGTTCTCGGGCGATCTGCTCTTTGATCCAACTAGAGACTATTCTAGACATGACAGCGGACAGGAAGAAGTTCTTTCCAATTAAGAGAAGCAGGCTCCAAAGAAGCTTTTTCGACCTCAAAAATCTCAAGAACAGGCAAGGAGGAAGAATAGGTTTGCACAGAAATGAAAAAATAAAGGCGGACTCATTTTCCATTCTCCTAAACAAGCCAAAAAACCGCAATGACTCATGCCTTCGGGTAGGGGGGAGACTTCAGAGTTTCCTTCCGCAATGGTTAAATGTCATTTAATTTGACCACCCTCTCCCAAGGCTACAAGATAGTTTGTGGAATCTCCATCATCAAGGTTCCTGGTGACGAATACTCCAAGAGATCCAGAAAAAACTCTGGCTATGAAGTCCTTAATAGAAGAACTGATGCAACAGAGTGTAGTAATCCAGGTGGCACCAGAAGAGAAACAGGGATTCTACTCTCATGTTTTCCTGGTAAAGAAGCTATCAGGAAAATTCAGACTAATTCTCAACTTAAAACCATTGAACAAGTCCGTAAAATACAGGAAGTTCAGAATGGCCTCATTTTTTTTCAGTCAGAAATCTATTGATCTCATAGTGTTTTATGGGGTCAATAGATTTGAGAGATGCATACCTGCATATTCCCATTTCACCTCAGTCCCAGAAGTTTCTCAGAATGGCGGTAAAAATGGAGGATCAGATTTATCGCCTGCAGTTCAAGCCCTTACCGTTCGGCTGTCATCCACCCCTCGGATATTTACCAAGGTAATGGCAGAAGCCTTAGCTCCACTTCATCTTCAGGAAATTGCAATTATTGCCTATTTAGACAATCTTCTCTTTTTTGCAAACTCAAAAGAGAGACTACGGGACAATCTAGACAGCTCAATGCCATCTGGAATCCCTGGAGTGGATTGTGAACCTCCATAAGTCATCTCTGGAGCCTTCACAGGTGGTACAGTTTGTGGGATACCAGATCAACTCAGTGCATCAAAGGATTTATCTCTCGCCAGGAAAGAGAGACAAGGTATGGAACACGGTGACCATGTTACATGGCAATCATCCAGTGTCAATAAGGAAAGTGATGTCTGCCTTGGGGGTCCTAACCTCTACCAACTATGCCAGCAATAAAGTGGGCAAGGCTTCACTTCAGGAAGCTGCAGACGTTTCTCTTGAGTTCATGGGATCACAGTCAAGTATCCCTGGACATAGAGATAAGAATTCCTACCAAAGTAAAGAGATCTCTGTGGTGGTGGAGGGACCAGCTGGTCCTGACACAGGATCTATTATGGGCCTTTCTGGTCGAGAAAAGACTAACCACAGATGCCAGCTCCTGGGGATGGGGGGCCCATCTAGGAGAAACTATCACCCAAGGGATTTGGTCTAAAAGGGAATCAATGAGATCGTCAAATTGGAGAGAACTAAAAGAGATAGCTTTAGCACTGACAGTATTTGCTCAGGAGCTCAAGGCTCATCATGTGCAAGTTTTGACAGACAATGCCAGAGCAGTGGCCTATATAAACAGGCAGGGTGGAACAAGAAGCAAACACTTGCAGCTGTTAGCAGAGGAGATTTTGGTCAGTGCCAAAAGGGATTTACTGTCCTTATCAGCAGTCCACCTAAAGGGAACCCTGAACATGGTAGCAGACTTTCTAAGCAGAAATCCCATCAGGGAAGTGGAATGGTCTTTGGATCTGGAGGTCTTTTTGATGGTTTAAAAGATGTAGGGACAACCAGAAGTCAACTTGTTCGCCTCGAGGGAGAACGCGCAGGTACCTCCAGTTCTTTTCCCTGAATAAGTTTGACGAGTCTCTGGGGACGGATGCCCTGGCTCAACCATGGAGGTTTCAGCTCATCTATGTGTCCCCGTGTCCCCCCCCCCCATTCCAGCTTATACCTCTGGTACTAAGGATGATCCGAAGGGAAGGAGTACCAGTCATTTGGATTGCTCCATATTGGCCAAAGAGATCATGTTTCTCAACCATTCTAAGCATGGCAGCCAAGTCATGTTGGCATCTACCGATCAGTCAGAATCTGCTGAGCCAGGGGCCAGTAAATCACCCGGAAGCAGCCAGGCTGTCCCTAGCAGCTTGGTATCTGAAGAGCAGCTCCTAAGGAGTAAGGGTTTCTGAGAGCGATTAGTCTCAACCTTGTTCTCAAGTAGAAAGAGAGTAACTAGAATCATATATTCTAAGGTCTACAACTTATGGTGCACCTCAGCTAAGCAGGAACCAATGAACTCCTGCCAATAAAGGAGTTTTTACAAGCAGGGGCTGAGAAAGGACTAGCAGTCAGTACCCTAAGGGCCCATTCACAAAGGGGCGGCTGTCGCTCCAACTTGAGTCGTGCCAAGTCGATAAACATCTGAAATCCCATTGAAATCAATGGGAGTTGTCTTAATGTACACTACTAAGTCGCTCCGACTTAAAAAAAAAGTTCCTGCGTGACTCAAGGCGAATTCTATCCGACTTGTACCCATGGAAGTCATCTCCAAGTCGGATCCCCATCTTAATGCAAGCGACTTTACAGTGAAAAGAATAGAATTTGTTTGGGGCAAGCCCCTACCTCCCTTCTCTGATTGGCCACAGGCAAATTCGCCTGGCATAAGTCGTGTTCAAAGTTGCGCTGCAATTGCCTAGCAAAGTCGCGCCAAGTCGGATCGCCCTTGTGTGAATGCAGCCTAAAGGTACAAGTGGTGGCACTGCCGGTCTTCCTAGAGAGACTGATCAATCAAGACCTTTGCAAAATGGGACCTAACAACCGTTCTGCAATCTCTGGCAAAGAGTCCCTTTGAATCAGCGGATGAGGCCTCTTTAACCACATCAGTACCGGGCACGAAAACCCCCTTCCTGTCCAGGCCATTTTTCAGCTTTCAGCGCTATCACACTTTGAATGACAATTACTCAGTCATGCAACACTGTATCCATATGAAATTTGCGCCCTTTTTTTCACACAAATAGAGCTTTCTTTTGGTGGTATTTAATCACTACGGGTTTTTTTATTTTTTGTGCTATGAATAAAAAAAGATTGAAAATTTTGTGAAAAAATGCCTTTTTCTTTGTTTCTGTCATAACATTTTGCAAATGAGTAATTTTTCTTTGTAAATTGTGGCCAACATTTATACTGCTATCTATCTTTGGTAAAAAATAACCCACATAAGTGTATATTATTTGGTTCTTTTGTAAGTTATAGAGTCTACAAGCTATGATGCCAGTCATTGAAAATTGATCACACCTGATATACTGACGGCCTATCTCATTTCTTGAGACCCTAACAAGACAGGAAAGTACATTCCAAGGTATTTAGTAAGAGGCATGGTGAATTTTTTGAAGTTGTCATTTTTTCCCACAATTCTTTGCAAAATAAAGATTTTTTCTTTTTTTTTTTTTCACAAAATTGTCATTGTAACAGGTTATTTCTCACACACAGCCTATGCATACCACAAATTACACCCAAAACACATTCTGCTACTTCTAAGTATGACAATATCACATGTCTGAGACTTTTTCACAGCCTGGCCACATACAGAGGCCCAACATGCAGGGAGCGCCGTCAGGTATTCTAGGGACCTAAATTACACATCTAATGTCATGACAACCTATCACAATTTTGAAGGCCCTAGAGAACCAGGACAATGGAATTGCCCACAAAATGACCCCATTCTGGAAAGCAAACACCCCAACGAATAATCTATGAGGCATAATGAGTCTTTGGAATGGTTCATTTTTTTTCTAATAGTTTTTGGAAAATGTGGGAAAAAAATGAAACCGCATTTTTTTTACACAAAGTTGTCCATTTATAAGATATTTCCAACACATAGCATGTACATAGCAAAAATGACACCCCAAAATACATTCTGCTATTCCTCCTGAGTATGGCGATACCACATGTGTGAGACTTTTACATAGCCTGACCACATACAGAGGCCCAACAGTGAACTAGCACCTTCAGGTGTTCTACAAGCATAAATTACACATCTCATTTCTCAACCCCCTATTACACTTTTGAAGGTCCTGGAGCACCAGGACAATGGAATTGCCCACAAAATGACCCCATTTTGGAAAGAAAACACCCCAACGTATAATCTATGAGGCATGATGAGTCTTTTGAACATGTCATGTTTTCCAATCGTTTTTGGAAAATGTGGGAAAAAAATGAAAAACGCATTTTATTTACACAAAGTTATCCATTCATATAATATTTCCAACACATAGCATGTACATAGTAAGAATGACACTCCAAAATACATTCTACTACTCCCCCTGAGTATGGCGATACCAAATGTGTGAGACTTTTACAGGTGATGTTTACTCATAGGTGATGACGATCTCTGACAGGTGATTGGCGATGCTCACTGATGGGTGACTGGCAGTGGTCACTGATGGGTGACTGGCGGTGGTCACTGATAGGTGATGGGTGACTGGTGGTGGTCACTGATGGGTGATGGGTGACTGGTGGTGGTCACTGATGGGTGATGGGTGACTGGTGGTGGTCACTGATGGGTCTCTGGTAGGGGTCACTGATGGGTGACGGGTGTCTGGTGGTGGTCACTGATGGGTGTCTGGTGGTGGTCACTGATGGTTGACTGGTGGTGGTCACTGATGGTTGACTGGTGGTGGTCACTGATGGGTGACTGGTGGTGGTCACTGATGGGTGACTGGTGAAGGTCACTGATGGGTGACTGGCGGTAGTCACTGATGGGTGCCGGGTGTCTGTTGGTGGTCACTGATGGGTGTCTGGTGGTGGTCACTGATGGGTGACTGGTGGAGGTCACTGATGGATGACGGGTGACTGGCGGTGGTCACTGATAGGTGATGGGTGACTGGCGGTGGTCACTGATGGGTGGCAGGTGTCTGGTGATGGTTACTGATGGGTGTCTGGTGCTGGTCACTGATGGGTGACTGGCGGTGGTCACTGATGGATGACCGGTGTCTGGTGGTGATCACTAATGCGTGAAGGGTGACTGGCGGTGGTCACAGATGTGCGACAGGTGACTGGCGGTGGTCACTGATGGGTGATGGGTGGTGGTCACTGATGGGTGACGGGTGACAGGCTACGGTCACTGATGGGTGACAGGCCACTGTCACTGATGGGTGACGGGTAACAGGCCACGGTCACTGATGGGTGACGGATGACATGCCAGGGTCACTGACGAGTGACGGGTGACATGCCACTGGCGGTGGTTACTGATGGCTGTCTGGTGGTGGTTACTAATGGGTGTCTGGTGGTGGTCACTAATGGGTGACTGGCGGTGGTCACTGATGGGTGCCGCGTGTCTGGCGGTGGTCACTGATGGGTGACCAGTGTCTGGCGGTGATCACTAATGCGCGACGGGTGACTGGCGGTGGTCACAGATGTGTGACAGGTGACTGGCGGTGGTCACTGATGGGTGATGGGTGACTGGCGGTGGTCACTGATGGGTGACGGGTGACTGGCGGTGGTCACTGATGGGTGACGGGTGACATGTCACGGTCACTGATGGGTGACAGGCCACAGTCACTGATGGGTGACGGATGACATGCCACGGTCATTGACGGGTGACATGCCACGGTCACTGACGGGTGACATGCCACGGTCACTGACGGGTGACAGGTGCACTTTATGCTGACAGGTACACTTTATGGGGCAGATGGGGTGACTGGTGCATTGGGGGGCAGGGGGGATGTAACAGGTGTGCTTGGTGCTTTACAGATCAGTAACTCACTGATCCTAGCTCTTCTCTCCTCACACTAGAAACTGTGTGAGGAGAGATGAGCTGGTAACAGTGAGTTACCTCTCTATTTACATTACATGTGATCGGCTGTGAAGTAGATCACAGCCGATCACAAGGTAACAGCCGGCGGCTGATACCAGTGTTGGTGGCAGACAGTGTTCCCTGGGAACACGCTGCCACCGTCGCGCGCATGCAGCGCGCTCCTGATCACGCGCATGCACTGTGCAAATGGGGGAAAGTGCCATTTGTGATCAGCCGTTACTTCGTCACAGCCGATGACGTGGTAAACAGCCATAACCAACGGCTGTTCACCCCCGTTGGTGATACGGTGTGTCCCGGGGGCACGCTGCCACCGACAGAGCTGGGATGCACGCTCCCGATCACGTGCAATCCCGGCTTAAGGGGCAGAGGTCATATGACGTCCGCCCGCAACAATAGCCGTTCCGCCCCGCCGTCATTTGACGGTGGGAGGACGGCAAGTGGTTAAAATGTCTCACACTTAAGACTGCATTTTTGGTTGCGATTACAACAGCTCGCAGGATCAATAAACTTCATGCAAGCAAGGAGCCATATTTGATAATTTTTTTCAGATAGGATTATTCTAAAGACAGATCCAAAGTTCCTGCCTAAGGTAGCTTGACTAAGCAACTGTTCTCAGGACATTTTTCTCCCGACTTTTTGCGCAAACCCGGCAGGAGAAAAGGAGTCCTTTTTTTCATAGATTAGATGTCAGAAGAATTTTGTTATATTATCTAGAGGTAACGAAGGACTTCAGGAAGTCCGATTCTTTATTTGTTTTGTTTTCTGGCAACAAGAAAGGTTGTCAGGCTTCTATGCGGTCAATTGCAAGATGGCTAAAATTGGCTATCTTAGAAGCATATTCTCATGCAGGATTACCCCCGCCAGAAGGTGTTCATGCACATTCCACTAGAGCGCTTGCGGCCACATGGGCAGAAAAAGCTGGTGCCACCCCTGAACAAATTTGCAAGACGGCAACGTGGTCAAGTTTGCGCACCTTCGTGAGGCATTACAGGGTTGGACCTTCTGTCTGCAAGTGATCAGGCATTTGGCAGAAAGGTCCTACAAGCTATTGTCCCACCCTAAGGGGACAAGTCTCTGTTATCCTCTCAGGTGCTGTCCTGAAAGACACTTTGGGAAAATTAAAGTTAGACTTATCTGTAACTTGTTTTCCCCCAGTCGTCTTCTGGGTCAGCCCTTGAGAGATGAGATCCTCCTCCCAGAAACCGGAAACATATTGCCAAAATATCTTTAAAAGGCGATCCCTCAGGTCCCTGGTCAGTTTTAGTGTTTCCTCTGGCCGGAGGAGACATGTTGCCAATAGGACCTGAGAGCTCCTTCTCCCAAGGGCTGACAACCAGGCAGGCGTCCAGAAGAGCAGCATGTGGAGGAGGGTGAGCCAGTGGATGGGGCAGAGGCCTTACCAGTACCACATGTTGGTGGAGGAGGAGGACGGGAATGGCCATGGGCAATCCTCCTAGGTGGCAGGCAGGAGGGATCCCGGTTTCCGCCATCCTCTGTGCCCAGGCGCGGAGATGGGCATCGATACGCCGTCCCTTGGGGGCGTGTACCCGTGGCCGGAAGCTGGCTTGACCCGGAAGACACGGCGCATCATATCCGGGGAGGGATGACGTCATTGACGTGCGCCGGGGATCTGGTCCAATCCCTTTAAAGGCGCAGGAGGCGGGAACGGCCGGCTGGTGCAGTGTTTGTGGACGAGACTGCAGGTGCAGAGCGGATGCCACAGGACATACAGGGATGCTGGAAGAGGACGATATTCTTTCTGCCCAAGCACCCAGGAATGGTGGCACCAGCGGGACACAGGTAGGCACCAGGTGGTGACCGGTTTTGTGTCTAAATGGACAGGCTGTTGGACGATGGTGGTCTAACATACTGGGGCACGCTAAGGAAGGTAGCACTGGGTGTTTGTTTGCTATGAAACAGGAAACATATTGCCAAAATATCTTTAAAAGGCAATCCCTCAGGTCCCTGGTCAGTTTTAGTGTTTCCTCCGGCCGGAGGAGACATGTTGCCAATAGGACCTGAGGGCTCCTTCTCCCAAGGGCTGACAACCAGGCAGGCGTCCAGAAGAGTAGCATGTGGTGGAGGGTGAGCCAGTGGACGGGGCAGAGGCCTTACCTGTACCACATGTTGGTGGAGGAGGAGGACGGGAATGGCCATGGGCAATCCTCCTAGGTGGCAGGTAGGAGGGATCCCAGTTTCCGCCATCCTCTGTGCCAGGCGCGGAGATAGGTGCCGATATGCCATCCCCTTGGCTAATTCCGACAGGGGGGCGTGTACCCATGGCCGGAAGCTGGCTTGACCCGGAAGACGCGGCGCATCATATCCGGGGAGGGATGACGTCATTGACATGCGCCGGGGCTCTGGTCCAATCCCTTTTAAGGCGCAGGAGGCGGGAACGGCCGGCTGGTGCAGTGTTTGTGGACGAGACTGCAGGTGCAGAGCGGATGCCACAGGACATACAGGGATGCAGGAAGAGGACGATATTCCTTCTGCCCAAGCACCCAGGAATGGTGGCACCAGCGGGATACAGGTAGGCACCAGGTGGTGACCGGTTTTGTGTCTAAGGGGACAGGCTGTTGGACGATGGTGGTCTAACATACTGGGGCACGCTAAGGAAGGTAGCACTGGGTGTTTGTTTGCTATGGTGGTGGTGTCTTATGCTACACACTGCCATAACCCCATGTGGCCTTGTTTCTTTTTGTTGTCTTTTTTGCAGGCTAAGCCGGTTAAAGACATCAAGCCCACCCCTAGAAAGTGAAGTGCAATGCTAAAATGCCTTTGGAACATGGGGAACCGCTGTGTCAGATATGCATTGACAAATTGATTAAAAAGCAATCAGACTCTGTGTATGCCAGAGTGTTTGGATCCATGAGGGAAGAAATTACTTCAACATTTAAGGATTTGAAACGGTTTATTGCAGAGGCTAGGCCTCAGTTAAATCCTTCAAGGGATCCTTCAGGTGCGGTGCTTCGGGTTCACAGGAGTGGCATAAAGAAGGAGGGGGTAGCACGGTCCCTAGTGAACCAGCTACTGACAGCTCAGACTCAGAGTCTGAGGAGGAGGCAGGGGCTAAGGTTGGCCCTGGATACAAATTGTCCCTGGAAGATGTAGACGAATTGCTTGGGGCAATATGAGACTCTTGAAATAGAGGAAGAGGAAGAATTTACTTCAAAACATGACCGGATGTATCAGGGTCTTAAAAAGAAAAAATCTAAAGTCTTTCCTGTGCATCAGGTGATGTCAGACGTGGTAAAGAGCGAATGGGCAGAACCTGAGAAGAAAGCGTTTTTTGCCTCATGTCACAAAAAACGTTTTCCTTTTGAAGAAGATCCTCAAGCAGTCTGGAACAAAAATCCAAAACTTGACGCCCCCTTATCCAGGGTCTCCATAAAATCCTCATTGGCTTTTGAGGACATGGGGCACCTCAAAGACTGCATTGATAAGAGAGGAGACATTATTCTAAAAAGGGCCTGGGACATTAGTATAGCCTGTCTCAAACCAGCACTAGCTACTACATGTGTAGCAAGAAACATGGAGGTATGGCTTACCAGACTCCATAATCATATTAAAATCGGCACTCCAAGAGAGCATATCTTAAAAACACTGCCAGTTCTTTCCAAAGCAGTTGGATTCATAGCAGATTGGTCTGCCAAATCGGTGAAGCTGGCGGCAAGGTCAGGTGCACTGTCAATAGCAGCCAGGAGAGCCATATGGCTAAAGACTTGGGCAGGGGACCCAGCTTCTAAGTCAAGGATATGTAACCTCCCATTTGCGGGGGATGTCCTGTTTGGCTCAGGTTTGGATGATGCTTTGAAAAGGACGGCAGACAGAAAAAAGACTTTTCCAGCAGAAAAGTGCAAACCGCCTCCAAAAAGTTTTTTTCGGGGGGAAAAGAGAGTACCCACAAGAAAAAAAGAAAGAATACCCAAAGAAGCATTAGACCGGACATAAGGGGAAGCCAAAGAGCAATACACTCTTTGGCTCTACCAGTCAAACTCGGAAGCCATGACTGCAGTTTGCCGGTAGGAGGAAGATTGGCTGCTTTCCTCCCACAATGACAAAAGACAACAGCCAACAACTATGTACTGGACATTATCTCAAGGGGCTACACACTGGAATTCGATTCTCGACCTCCAGAGAGGTTCTTACTAACAAGACTTCCAAGAGACCCAGAAAAAGCGAGGGCCCTACCGCTTCTACTGGGGGAAATGGTGGATCAACAGGTCCTCACCCCAGTTCCAGCGGAAGAAAGAGGGAGGGGTTTTTACACTCACATATTTGTAATAAAAAAGCCCTCCGGGAAGTTTTGCCTGGTAATGAACCTAAAGCCTCTGAACGAAATGGTCACATACAAAAAAATTCCCATAAAGGAGGAATCGCAGAGGTACCCTGAGGTTGGCAGTAGAGATAGACGGGGAGGAATACCATTTCAGAGCAGGGCTCTACCATTCGGCCTATCCTCGTCCCCCAGGATATTTACAAAAATATTAGCAGTAGCCCTGGGACCTCTAAGATTGAGAAGAAATCACGGTAATTCCATACTTGGACGACCTGCTATTCATGGAATCAGTCCAAGACACAGCTAACGAAGGATCTTTGGGAAGCACAGCAGTGGTTAGGTTTACTAGGTTGGATTCTAAACATAGAGAAATCCAATATGTGTCCCACCCAGAATATAAGGTTTCTGGGGTACCAGCTAGACCCAAGAGTGCAAAGAACGTTCCTTCCGGAAGAAAAAATCCAGGGTCTGGCTGGGAGAGTAAAAAGGATCCAGAACAACTTACCAGTATCTCTGAGAGAGATAATGTCAGTGTTGGGATTAATGACATCATCAATCCCAGCAGTACAGTGGGCAAAGTGCCACATAAGACCCCTGCAGGCATTTCTCCTAAAGCAAGGACATGCAGACTTGGACAAAGTAGTATGGCTTCCGAGTGCAGTAAAGAGATCGCTCTGGTGGTGGAGGAACCTCTTAAACCTAGAGCAGGGACTGCAGTGGTCATTCCCAAATGTACAGACAGTCACCACAGATGCAAGCAGCTCTAACCAAGCTCAAACAAGAGAATTTTCGATGGGCCGCCTGGTTTCTGAAGAAGATCTCTTAAGATAAAGAGGACTATTAGAAAGGGTTATTACAACCCTACTAAGCGCCAGGAAGCCTAATACCAGGGCCATATATAGAAAAGTGTGGAAAAAATTTAACACCTGGTGCTCTGAGAATGGTAGGAGGAAAATGGATACTGCTACAGTCTTAGAGTTTCTGCAACAGGGAACAGACAAAGGTCTGGCACTAAGTACTCTAAAGGTACAAATATCGTCACCTTCAGTTTACCTTGAGCGGTCATTACAAGAGGACCCACTGATCTCACGCTTCTGCAGAGCTTTAGCTAAACATAAGCCAGCAGAAAGGAAAAAATGCCCCACGTGGGATTTATCAACAGTGCTTAAAGGAATAACTAAGAGTCCTTTTGAACCCTTACAGGAAGCCTCAATACGCTCACTAACACAGTCTTTCTAGTGGCCATCACAACAGCCAGGAGGATAGGAGAACTACAAGCCCTATCAGTGAGAGAACCATTTCTAAAAATCTATGAGGATAGAATTGTCCTACACACCGATCTGGGGTTTATGCCGAAGGTATCATTGACCTTCCACAAATCTCAGGACATAATTTTGCCGTCTTTTTGTACCACACCAAAAAATAGTAAGGAACAAGAGCTAGCACTTCTAGATGTCAGAAGGTGTGTTCTACAGTATCTGGAGATCACCAATGGCTTCAGATCCTCGGGTACCTTGTTTGTCCTATATGCCGGAAAACAGAAAGGAAAACAAGCATCCAAAAACACTTCAGCAAGATGGATAAAGGCCGCCATAGTAGAATGTTATAAGACTATGCAGATAATACCACCTAGAGACTTAAAGGCTCATTCTACGAGAGCATCAGCAACTACTTGGCCAGAGAGAGCAGGAGCTACTCCTGAGCAAATCTGCAGAGCGGCAACATGGGCAAGGTTTTCTACCTTCGTCCAACATTATAGTCTGGATCTAATATCCAACCAGGAACAAGCCATTGGTAGAAAGTCCTCCAGGCTGTGGTCCCACCCTAGTCTGATGAGTACTTGATTATCCTCTCAAGGGCTGACCCGGAAGACGACCGGGGGAAAAGCAGAGTTAAATTCTTACCGGTAACTCTTTCCAGTAGTCTTCCGGGGCAGCACGTTCCCACCCTAATGTGTAACCTTTGGGGTTGTGGTGTGTGTTGTTATTTATGTCTTTCAGATTTCCAGTCTTCGGTTCTCAGAGACAACTGACCAGGGACCCGAGGGACTGCCTTTTAAAGATATTTTGGCAATGTGTTTCCTGTTTCTGGGAGGAGGAACCCATCTCTCAAGGGCTGCCCCTGAGGACTACTGGAAACAGAGTTCCCGGTAAGAATCTAACTCTGCTTTTCCATGAGTCTTTCAGGACAGCAACAACCCGCCCTATTGTTTTTGAATAAAATGCTGTGATTAACGTATGTGTTCCAGCCGGGGCCAGAGGTTCTCTTCTACAACTGATGAGTGGAAGGGAGGAAATTTGGAGTAAGGTGTTTCCTGTGGTCCAATGGGAGGAGTCACCATCTCTCAGGTGCTGTCCTGAAAGACTCATGGAAAACAGGTTACCGATAAGTCTAACTTGAATTTTTGATTATGTATTCACATTCTTTAGAGTCTGATAAGAAACAAGCTGGCCTATGTTACACCCCTTGGTACTCTAAGCCTGGGTTCACACATATTTGATTTCAGACATTCAGACCCATGCGATCCAATTCCTGTCTGAATTCACAGTTCGCACTGCAAACTGATCTGGGGGGTGTCATTAACTTTGTATTCCAAAGTCCATATTCCCATCGCACACATTCCTGGAATATACTCTTAAACAGTTTGTTAACCCCCCCAAAAAAAATGCTGCTCCTGTCTCTTTAATGTGCAACTAGCAGCATGGTGCTTTTGCTTTTTAAATTATCCCTCTGTATCCCCTAAAATACCTGTTTGATAATACCAGGTCATGACTTCCTCCCTGAGTGCTGACTCCCCTTGTATATTGCTTATCCTGAGAGCTCGTAGTCTATGCAGGATATATCACTCCCAGCTCTCCTATCTCCTGTGCGCCTGTCTTCAACTCCCCCTCCCTCTTCTTCTCATAGCTTCTCCTCTCTGCTCTCATAATTAAAGCGGTTGTCTACCCCCAAAAGTGATTTTTACCTACAGGTAAGCCTATAATAAGGCTTACCTGTAGGTAAAATTAATATCTCTTAAACCTGTAAGGTTTAGGAGATATTCCACTTGCAATGCAGCCGCTGACGTCACGGTGCATGCGCCGTGATGTCCTGGCGAAGGCCTGGCGCACAGCACCGGACCCTGCCGGAAAGTCTGCCGGAAAGACGGGCTCCCGCACATGCGGGACCCGGAAGAATCCACACAGCGAAGATGTCCGCTCCCTCTGCAGGGACCGAGCAGCCCTGTGGGAGCTTCGTTCTAATGTGAGTACTTCATAATGAGCTAGTATGCGGTGCATACTAGCTCATTATGCATTTGCCTTACAGGTTTTTTTTGCGGTATACAACCGCTTTAACTCTAAGGCTTCATGCACACAGGACTTAAAAAAAACATCCAAAAAAAGTCAGTAGCTTATCAGGGATGTTTTCAGCTTTTAGCAGCATTATACTACCACCGGTTTTTCGCGTTTTTAAAGAGCCAGCGTTTTTTTTTTCAATTGGTCTAAAACAACGTTTTTGAGCGTTTTTACAGCTGAAAAACGTCACTCAGAACCCATTGGTCTTGGGTTGTTTTTTTTTACAGCTCAAAAACGTCACTGCTCAAAACAGCTGATAACAGCCTATGTGTGCATGAACACATAGGATAACATGCTGGGGAGTTTATTGACTGTAGGAAAAAACGTCTGCAGCTAAAAACAGCTGCTGTAAAACAGTCAAAAAAGTCCTATGTGCATAAGGCCTAAAAGCGTCTATTCCTCTGTATTAGAAGAATAAATTCCCTCTGTCACTGTTATATCAGAAATATTCTTATCTATATAGATAACACAGCATGGCTCTGTCTCTCTAGCTGACCTCAGCAACAGTGCTCAGCCCCATCCTCAGGACTTCTGAGCTGAGAGAGAAAAGCACAAAAACGACAAATGATCCTAGTAAGAAGGTGTGATATCTATACAGAGAAGTGTATATATATATATATATATATATATATATATATATATATATATACGTTATATATATCTATATATGTTATAACACAGACACAGGGCAACTTCTTGTTATAATACAGAGCAGATGGGAACTTTTTATAAAGTAGCTTAACAAACACTTAAAAGTATTGGGTGCTGCAGCGACAGCCAGCTGGATACTGGAACTAATGTGACATGTAGATTTTCACCAGCACACCAAGGATCCTCAATTTCGTCCAAAAGGTTTTTATTCAGAGTGATCACAAACAGTGTAGTGCAACGTTTCAGGGCCTCGCAGGACCCCTTCTTCAGGCATGTCCAGGCTGATTCTAGACACAAGTACCTTCAGACTGCACCCAGAATCTCTCTAAAGACAGGTTGCTATAAATGCCATAATTGCAATGTCTGCAACTCACTTATATGTGGGGAGCATTTCACATACCCACACAAGGGCAAACAATACTGTATATGGGAGTATTTGAACTGTAACACAGAGTATTGCATGTATATACGCAAGTGGCCATGTGCACTCACATACGTGGGCAAAACCACTGGACTTTTATAAAGGAGATTTCAGAAACAGGAGTGATATCAGGGTGGCAATAGCAAAAGCTATGGAAAACAAACCGATCAACATGAACAAACCAGTTGCTTTACATTTTGTGGACCATAAACATCAGACACATGAACTGAGGGGCATGGTCATTGAGCATGTTCAACCACCTTTTAGAGGTGGGGATCGTGACCGCCGCCTCTTGCAACATGAGGCTTTCTGGATACACACCTTTGGGATGGTACATCCCGAGGACTCTCTCTTTTGCTTGTTTCCTCTACGAGAGGTAAACCTAACCTGTAACGGTGGGCACTACATGGAAATCTTAATATGATCAGGGCTCTGATTTTCTTCCTTCTCTTTTTTTTTGCACAGTAGGTTGTACGGTTGAATGCTATGAACCTATATAAACAAAGTGCAGCGCAAAACTCCCAAGATAATAAAAAACTGTATATAATCAAGATGGACCAGAAGTCCCAGAAGACCACCACAAAGAGAGAGATTCGTGTACTTGCAGAGGAAACCACTTGGTGATAAACCCTCCATCTATGAATCACTCGCTTTGCTCACCTCTAGGAGTGGACCCCTAACCTAACAGGTGGTCTACAGCGCATGTCCTTTCAGAGTAAAAGTCTCCAAAGCACTTGTTCCTCCAAAACTCCAAATTCCCAGAGGAGAAGAAAGGCCGCTCAGAGGGAACCACACCTGTGGAATTACCTTATGCTGTCTCGGGGGTGCTGGCTGAGTATGCAGTAAAGCTTTAATGAAAGAAACTCTGGTAAGCCACACTCCAAATTCAATGCTTTATTTCAATGTAAGTCCATACACTACAATGATGGAAGCAGAAACTGATGTGTTTCACACCCGTCTATGGGTGCTTAATCATGAGCTATGATTAAGCACCCATAGATGGGTGTGAAACGCGTCACGGCCAATCAGAGAAGGGAGGGAGGGGGTTGCCTTCAAAAATTATTTTCTTTTAAACTGTAACGTCGCTTCAATATAGATGGGGGATCTGACTTGGAGGCGATTTCCATTGAATTCTATGGGCACAAGTCAGATAGAAGTCACCTTGAAGTAGTACAGGAACGTTTTCTGAAGTCGCCTTGAAGAAGGAGCGACTTCCGTAGTGTATATTAACACGGCTCCCATTCATTTCAATGGGATTTCTGATGTCAAGCGACTTGGGGCAAGACACGTCAGATCACAAGTCGCCTAGGTGTGAATTGAGCCTAAGGCTCCATTTACATGGTACGCTGTTTCAACCTCCCTGAACGTTTCATCTTGACAGCTAGAAACCGGCATCTAAAACGTCCGTTTTGCTGCATTTTGCATGCCGAGTTTTGCTGTGTTCGCATCTAGGAGCGTTTTTGAAAAAGACTTTTTTTTTTTTTTTTTAAATGGAAACGCCTGTAAACGAAACGCTCCTAGAAGTGAGTTACCGCGTTTAGGCACGTTTACAAGCTGTTTGGCGTTTAAAATGCCTCTGAACTGGCATCCGAACCCATTTTTTTGCGTTCCAAAAAAGCCTCTAAACTCAACTGCCTGGAAATGACCTTACACGACCCTGTGTAAATGTACTGTTAAGATAACATAGAGGAAAGTTCAGGGTCAGCTGAAAAAAATGCCCAAATGCCTCTAAACGTCCATTTACCAGCAGCAGTGTAAATGAGGCCTATAGAATTAGTTAACAAGGTAACTGAAATGAAGTTAGAGCCAGAAGAAACACAAGAAGTCACTCGACAGTCGAATAGAAAAATAACTCAATCCAAACCAAGTGTGCCCTTTGGTGGACACCAAAAAAATTACTGACACTTCTACCTTGTACAGGAGAGGATATAATGTCATCTGTGCCCAGTTTTGCCACAAAGAGTTAATCCAACTGTGAGTATTCCTTTTATCTTTTTTTCAATAGGAAAAAAGCAGACCGAGGGAGAAATAGGAATAGAAATTGTGCTGTGTGACTGACAGGTCATATTCCTATCTCCTGCACGGAGCAAAAAGAGCCTCACACTCCCCCCCTCCCATCTACTCCAGCTCTCAGTATAGAGGTGGGTGGAAAGTCTTGTGACATCATAACTCCACCCACCGAGCTTCAGCAAACAGAGACACCCACTGATTTTAGTGTTTTGCAAGTCTGCTACTGCTAAAAGGAGTGACATTTGCAAGGTAGGGATACATGCAGGAGGCTTGCATGTACATATATATTAATACTGTACCATTTGTTTATACTGGGTGTGTGATGGGTTTACATCCACTTTAACCACTTCCCGCCCGGTCTATAGACAAATGATGGCCGGATGGTGTTTCCGTTATCCTGACTGGACGTCCATTGACGTCTTTCAGGTTAACCCGCGATCTCCAGCCCATGGGGGGCACGCATTGCAGCGATCAGTGGTGCGGTGTGTCAGTCTGACCCACTGCATTACCGATCTCGGTAAAGAGCTTCCATCGGAAGTTCTTTACCACGTGATCAGCCGTGACCAATCATGGTTGGTTATAGTGTAAACAGGAAGAGCTGTTTATTGGCGTTTCCTCTACTCGTGTCTGCAGACCTGAGTAGAGGAGAGCCAATCAGCGGCTGTCCTGACAGGGGGGGTCTGCGCTAAATGTTTATCAGTGGAGCTCCCCCCCTAGGATTTCCACCCAGGACCACCAGGGAATGCCCACCCAGGGATCACCTGGGAGCCGATCCTAGACCACCAGGGAGCCCACCCTCTAGGTACCCACCAGGTAAGGGGTACAATGCCCAACATGGATGGCACTCCGTGCCAATTTCAGATGCCACCCAGGACCACCAGGGGATGACAACCTGACTGTGCCATCTGTTATTGCCACCCACCAGTGCCACCTATCAGTGTCGCCTATGAGTGTCCATCAGTGCTGCATATAAGTGCCGCCTCATCAGTGCCCGTCAATGTAGCCTCATCAGTGCCCATCAGTGATGGAGAAAATGTACTTATTTACAAAGTTTTGTGACAGAAACAGAGAAAAACTTTTTTTTTTGTAGTGCAAAAAATAAAAACTGCAGAGGTGATCAAATACCACTAAAAGAAAGCTCTATTTGTGGGAACAAAATGATAAATATTTTATTTGGGTACAGTGTAGCATGACCGCGCAATTGTCATTCAAAATGTGACAGCACTGAAAGATGACAATTGGACTGGGCGGGAAGGGCGATACGTGCCTGGTATTGAAGTGGTTAATTGCTAGAAAAGCTTCTAGACAGAAATATTGCTGTGCTATAAGATCACCTGCTACACATTCTAGCTAACCTATAAATGGAGGATAGAGTCTTGGAGTCTTTTATGGAAATATTGGTTCAGGCATGTGAATGATATGTGGGACAAATCTAGAACATTGGAAATACCAATTTTTAGTGAGCCCATAAACTCAGTGGACAAATACATAGGGTTAACATGGCAACGGGCATAGATTAACAAATTACCCTTTTTTGGACTGTGTATTACATGTCAAGTGGGGTGGTGGGTTCGGGTGACTTGGACACTGAGGTCTAGAACAGTGTTTCTGAACTCCAGTCCTCAAGGCGCACCAACAGGTCATGTTTTCAGGAAATCCTGAAAACATGACCTGCGCCTTGAGGACTGGAGTTGAGAAACACTAGTCTTGAAGAAACCTACCATATATAATGCATTAAGGTGAAAAAACTCAATACTTTATAATTCCTTTAAGGAAAAGGGACATTCTTTTGAGGTCAATGAGACGTACATCTTGGACAGAGAGGAAACCTGATTCGCAAAAGGTGTAAAAGAGGCCTTCTACGTCCAACTGGAACAACCATCCCTGAACAGTGGTGGGAGCCTTTGACATGTCTTCCACATTTAAAGTGGTTGTCAAGTCATGACAACCACTTTAAACTACAGGTAAGCCTATAATAAGGCTTACCTGTAGGTCTTGGGAATATCTCCTAAACCTGCAACGTTTAGGAGATATTTCCTGTATCTGCATGTGCCGACGTCATCAGCACATGCGCAGTGAAGAAACAGCCCTACTGGGCCATTTCTTCACTATGTGTGCTGTAAATGACGGATCCCGTGTGCATGCGCGGGAGTGACATCAGCGCGGCTCCTGCCAATCACAGCGCTGGAGTCTGCGCTGGGATTGGTCGGAGCCCGGGATCCCAGAAGACAACGGACACAACATGATGGTATTTTAGGTCAGACCGCGCTAAACACTCAGTATTACTTGGTAAGGTGAGCTGCCATACACTGATCAAACAAAATCATAAAGTAATAAAAGTAAAGATTATAGCGCTCAACCTTAGGAGTATAGATATAGCCCACTTTAGTGAAGGGGACTTATATGTTAGAGATGAAACCTGAAAATCGTGCTGAGTATATAAATATAATGGCTCAAATGAATATGTATATCCCTAGATATCAACCAGGGGTGTATCACAGATGTAAAGGCTTAAATCTGTATTTTATGCAGTGTGGACATATACAATGGTAGAAAACGAAAAAAAGGGGGAATA
>BLSH010494877.1:608385-637510 GCA_018402905.1 Glandirana rugosa
GATCTCCTCTAAAAACAAACGATCTCATGTAAAACAAACGATTCGTTTGTAGCACTATTTTTTTTTTTTTTAAACCAGCAATGTCGACGCACTTTTTATTTTTGTGCAAGAAATGCACCGCTGGCCGCAAATGTAGTATTTAGATTTTTTTTTTTAACCAGCAATGTAGACGCACTTTTTAATATTGTGCAAGAAATGCTCCGCTGGCCGCAAATGTAATATTTTGCACAAAAAAAAAATATATTTTAATTTGTCTAACTGCAATGTAAAAGCAGTATTTAAATATGCCAAAATGTTGCCAACTGAACTAACAGAACACGATTAAAGTAGTGTCCCTGACACACAAGCAGTTGCAAGTGCACTGCACTTGCAAAAATGGCTGCAAATGCCCACCTAACAAACAGAAAAATTGCTTAGGTTTTATATGAGGCACTTTGCTTAGCAAACAAAATGTACTCTAGCAAACAAAAATCTCCTCTAGCACCCACCCACCAATAAATCGCTGTTTTTAACAGATTTTCTAAAGCTAATCTGTCCCTCACAGCAGCAGCAGCATCCTCTCCCTACACTAGTATGAGATGATTTTCTAAAGCTAATCTGTCCCTCACAGCAGCAGCAGCATCCTCTCACTACACTAGTATGAGATGATGGGACATGTAGCACTACGTGACTCCAGCTTATATAGAGGCTGGGTCACATGATTAGTAGGCATGGCTGTGATGGCTTCTAAGGGCAAACGAGTGAAATGCTTGTTGATTGGCTGCCCTGCAGCTGTTCAACAGGCGCAAAAAAATACCCGAACCCGGACTTTTTCTCAAATGTCCGGGTTCGGGACACGGACGGCCTAAAGTCCGGTACGAACCTGAACTTTACAGTTCGGGTTCGCTCAACTCTAGTGATGGACTGGCCAAGCATAACTCCAGACCAAAACCCTATTGAGCATCTGTGGGGCATCCTCAAATGGAAGGTGGAAGAGCCCAAGGTCTCTAACATCCACCAGCTCCGTGATGTTGTCATGGAGGAGTGGAAGAGGACTCCAGTGGCAACCTGTGAAGCTCTGGTGAACTCCATGCCCAAGAGGGTTAAGGCAGTGCTGGAAAATAATGGTGGCCACACAAAATATTGACACTTCGGGCCCAATTTGAACATTTTCACTTAGGGGTGTACTCACTTTTGTTGCCAGCGGATTACACATTCATGGCTGTGTGTTGAGTTATTTTGCGGGGACAGCAAATTTACACTGTTTTACAAGCTGTACACTCAATACTTTACATTGTAGCAAAGTGTAATTTCTTCAGTGTTGTCACATGAAAAGATATAATAAAATATTTATAAAAATGTGAGGGGTGTACTCACTTTTGTGAGATACTGTATAAAATAATATACAAAATGGTTAGAGAGAAGCTTCAGAATTGCAAAGATGTTTTTATTACAAATTATATGAGCAGACTGCAGTTCCTCTTTAAAGACACAGGAGAGTAACACAGGTTTGTATTAAAATTCAAAATTTAATTTTACAAATACAAGTTTACAAAAATAGAAAAAACATATAGTAATCAAAATGCAGTACATAATAAAAAAGAGGTATGTATTACCACATCCTGTATTCACATTACAATTGTTACATTGTTTGAAACAGCTGTATCAACATATCCAACGTGTTTCAGAGCAATTAAACTCCTCCTTCAGGGATATTCTTTCACTAACAGTGTAGATTGTAGTCTACAAAATGAGATTCATATTAGAAACATTCATTGAACTGCATGCATTGGTGACTTCTTGGCAATGGATGGTGACATTAAAGACAATACTCACAATGTTCTCAAACTGTGGCCCTCCCAGGCCAAGAGGGTTAAAAACACTCAAATTAAAAAAAAATACTCCTCCACTAGGCATGTGTCCCATCCCAATGGGAGTGGGACCATGGGGAAGAGATAGAAAGACAGTCTCCAGAACCAAAATAAGGTGCCTCAAAAACGATGCGCACTGAGATCATATGGTGTTCACTAAGGAGAGAGTAAGAAATTTAGACAAGTATGTATATAATGTTTATCAAGATATAAACTATATAGATTGGTTAGCTATTAGCCGACATATCTGTCACATGAGAGGCGTAACTAGAACCTTCAGGGCCCCAGTGAAAGGAACCATAAAGGGCCTCCCTGACCTGTCTTGGTTAGGGTTGCCACCTTTTTTTCAAGCCAAACCTTGGAGACTTTAGCAGCGCACAGCAAATTATTTTTTGTAGTATACACTATACATATATTTTGTGATTAAATAACAATTCTATTATATTTAATCACAAGAGTCCACCCTTACATCTGAGTCCAAGAGATCCACTTTACATCTGAATACAGAGTTTCCCCTTTACATCTGAACTTGCAGAGCTCCCTTATACTGTAAGGGGGGACTCTGGGGACTTTGATCTAAGGAAGCACAGTGAGAACTCTGATGTAAGGGGGAACACTGTAGACTCTGATATAAGGGGGTCCCTGGTAGCTGGATCCCACACTTACATCATTGTTCCCAGCATTCCCCTTTAATCAGAATTCCCAGAGCCCCTGTTATTTCATAGTCTACATAATTTCCACTGTAAGGGCCCTTGCACATATGAACCAATCGGACCACCCGTTGTTCTGTATGGGGAGGCGGATGTAAACAGACATGTGTCTATTTATTTACACCTGCCTCCATCTGATCCAATGAAAACAGACAGATGGGGATCCATTCACCATCCGTCTAGTGATTTGGATGACAGTCAGAACGGCCCATTGAGAACAGTAGGCTGTGTCTGCTCTGCACAAGTGGAGCGGACACAGACCTGTCATCCGCCTGCTCAGAGGGGATTAGTGGAGAGATCTCCTGCCCAGCAGGCAGATCCGCTTGGCAGAGTCTGCCCATGTGAAATGGCCCTAAGACCCCTTTTCATGCTGAGGCAGGTTTTAGAGCTTGAAATAGCACCTGTAAGGCGTCTGAAAACTGCCTCTCCTGCAGCCTCAGTGTGAAAGCAAGAGTGCTTTTACACTGGGGCGGTGTGCTTGCGGGACGTTGGAAAAAGTCCTGCAAGCAGCATCTTTGGGGAGGGTTGGGAGCAGTGTATACACCGCTCCCAATCCACCCCTGCCCTTTGGAATGCATGGGCAGAGCTACCGAACTGCTGCAGTGCGGGTGCTTTTAACCCCTTATTGGGGGTTTAAAGCACCTGGTTAGCAGCCGAAAAGCTCAGTTAAAACAAGTGGTGCTTTACTGCAAATGGACCCACCAGCCCAGTGTGAAAATAGCCGAAGGGGGAGCTCTGGGAATTCTGATGTAAGGGGGTCTCTGGTCAACAAAGCCCTCACTTACATCAGAGTCCCCCATTACATTACAGTCCACAGAGCTCTCTCATAAATTAGTGTGCTCAGAGGCTGGTGAGATAAGAGAGTAAGGGGGTGTTTCACTTACTATAGGTGGAGGCTTGGGCCCTGGAGTTCTGCCACTGTGGTCAGCAAGCAAGGCCTACTAGCCTGTGCTATGCATACAAATAAGCTGGCAGAGCAAGCTGGGGCTTGTAGTGCACCAACCAGGGAAACCCAGTGAGCTGCTGTGTTGGTGAGGGGCTCTGGAGGTGACAACACACTCCCTCTTCAGTCCCCTGAATGACTGACTGACCATGTGCTGCTTTCTTTTAAATGATTGAGAGAAAGAAGGTTGTCCTGGAGAGCTGTGGATCCCCTGTGGAGGGTTGCAGCATCCATGCTACATGCTGGTCTTTCCTCCACTATGTAGCGGGACTTTCTTTTTTGCAAGGCACGGAGCTCCTGGGGCTTGGAATGTGGGTGGGGCCACTGGGACACACAGGAGGAGGGGGGCGGGGGGAGAAGATCCTGCTCTCTCTGTATCTCTTTACTTTCCAGTCTGTGTGAGAAGGAGGGGTGCGGGCTGTTAGTGTGGGGTCCGAGCAGTGTGAGAGAGAGCGTAATAGATTCTCTGCTCATAGCTGCAGCCTGCAACCCCTGGAGTGAAATCCCGGGCTTGTGTGCCCCCCCACCCCCACAGTGGTGGGACAAGAGGGCCCAGTCTCAAGTGCGACTGGTGCGACCCTGATCGTTCCGCCACTGTCACATTGTCTACCTCAGATAGAAGATATATACTCGGCTGTGTCTACAAGAAGACGTGAGGGTAAGCGCCAATAAGTGTCAGACTCCCATAGTGATAGTGTTATTTGAGTTAGGGATGTTTTATGAATCCTAGGGTATACAATTCAAACAGTTTGAACTGTCTTAGAGGGCCACCATGCTATGGTTGATGCCTATGGCACCCAGACCCTGAAGACCCCTTCAAGAGTATGGCCATCATGACTGCATAGCCTAGACCCTAATAAGGGACTGGCAACATGCGCAGGTAAGATGGGTTACCCTGTACTGGACTGATACTGTAACCCCACTGTTTACAAGTTTCCAAAACAGGATTCGTTCTATGATAAACCTATAAGGAAACTGGGTATTATTTGAAATTGATTTACTTATATAGAGTTAAACTTTTCAGACATCACAGTAAAATTCTACTATTCAGAGCATAGGTGGATGGCTAAGGTGTAACGTCGCACTTATACCATCACTTCCACATACAGCCCTTTATAAGTTACCCAGGCACTTCTTATTGCCTTTTAGCTACAAGAATTTCACTATAGGATGGTGTGCACCTGGTTGCTGTGTACTCCTCCATGGACATGCTTATCCCATTTCATTTTCATACACCCTACTCTTGGGGGAACCCTATAGGGGAATACCCTCACTGATAGCAACGTCGAAAACCAGGCTCAAGAGAATTGCTGCAAAAGTTCAGGCCTGCAAAACACTCAAACCACTACATTACAATAATTCCCTTCACCGGGCAAGGCCCTATTTTAATACTGGTCTTTGTATCTGATTCTAGTTCTATCTCAGGCATGCAACAAGCAGCCTACTTGACCAAGGCAGATTATTTTGCATCCATGTCAGACATTCTCAGAAAACAGCTTTAATATAGCCAGCACTGTCCAGGGCATAACATCACCAATATTCTTCTCCACTTGTACAAAAAATTGTTAGTTGAACTGGGTGCAGGGATGCCTTCAGCTGCTATTGTGCTCTTGCTGGGCATCCCATGTGTCCCTGTGCCTTTAAGGAGGGATGGGCTCCCTCCAGGCACTCCTGCTCTTAATCTATCCACTGCTATACTGTATGTGCTCCAACTTCGGAGACTCTGAAAATCATAGAGTTAGGACTACAGTATACAGAGGAGCTTTGACATGGGCACTGTGACTTGTGCATATATTTGTAACTGTGTGCATACAAGACACTCTGTTGTTAACACTAATTGTTAGAAGGGTCAATTTGGTTGTTTTGCAGGCTGGCTGGTAAGCGTGCTGGGAAATCTTTTGTTTGTTTGTGAAGATCCTTCTCCGCCCCCACCACCTTTGCCAGAGTCGGAATGTGAAATGACTCCTCTAGAGGACATTGAGGAGTCAGAAACAGTAGAATTTGAGACGTCGGTTGACGAGTTAGGCCCTATAAGCACATATAAATCAGATATGGAAATAATTAATCTCCCTAAGTTCCATCTACAGGAAAGACACATAAGACTTTTACGCCGTGGCCTTTTCTTTTCTCCTACTAGCCGCATGTGTTTATTTGAGGTATATAAAGATCTATCACTGTTCCTCAGAAAGGTCTTCCTGAGATTAGTCCACTCTGATCCATCTAGAATTAGTACTGGAGCTGAACCTCCTCTTGACCCTTGGGAACAACAGGCCCTAAATAAGTTGACATCTCTAATGGGGGAATCCCTGAGTGACACTGAGGAAGAATCTCCTGACGAACCATGGAATAGATAGGCCCAGATTAATATAAGATCTACTAAAATGCCCCCTTTCAAAGCAAATAGGTGGATCGCAATATTTTTGGAACTGGTATAGGAAGATTTTAATAAAATCAAGTGGGACAGAATGTCCCAAGATAATCTGCTGCCAGATGAACACCAGGCGCTTAGGGAATTGAGTGAGGAATATTACGAGCAAGAAATCCTGAGACAACTTAGCGACCAGCTTACCTACCTAAAACTGCAGGGAAACCCATTTCCTTCAATCGTTAACTCCCTGAATTTTAAATTACAAGTGGCATTTGAGGCAGGCCTACTTACCAAACGGGAATAGAATCAACTTAAAGTAAGCAAATATAATATTCCCACCATTTATATTATTCTGAAAGTACATAAAAGCCTCACAACCCCCCAGGTAGGCCCATCATATCTGCTGTAGGGGGTCCACTTGAGAAAGTAGGTAAGTTCCTTGATGCCCTGATCGGAGGTATGGTGAAAGACTTGCTGTCCTTTGTTCAGGACACCAGGGATGTGCTGGCCTGACTTGTGGGAGTGGTGGTAGAAGAGGGGGCCATATTGGCCAGTATTAACGTGGAGTCCCTCTACACCTCTATTCCCAATACATGTGGCTTAGAAGCGGTCAAGCATTTCCTGGAAGAAAAATATCCCTTAATGGGATCCCAAAAGGAGTTCATCTTGGATTTGCTTGAATTCACCCTCAGCCATAATTGTTTCCAGTTTGTAGGCGTTAACTACCAACAAAGAAGGGGGACATCGATGGGCACCTGCCTACGCTTGTCTCTATCTAGGGTGGTGGGAGAAGTCAGTGGTGCCACATTCAACTATGGCTGAGGTACGTAGACGATGTTCTGATTGTCTGGAAGGGGTCTCTGGAAGAATTGCAGCAGTTTGTCCAGTCACTTATTTTCAACAATAGAAATATTAAACTTACCTTTACATATGACTTTGAAAAGATATCCCTCTTAGATTTATCCATCTCTATCGTTGATAATATACCGGAGACCAAAACCTTCCGAAAAACATCGGCGGCCAACACACTCTTGCTGGCATCAAGCCACCACCCCCTCTCACTCATTAAAAGTATCCCCACAGGGCAGTTTCTTCATATTCGTCGAAGCTGCTCCACAGACACCAATTACAAAAATGAAACCAAAGAACTATATCAGAGATTTAAAGACGGGGCTATTCACATAAAACGATACGTAAAGCATGCAAACATGCTTCTTCAACAAAATGTAAGGACTTGCTGAAAACAAAAGCGACTACATCTTCCTCACAAGATATGTCATCTGTTCGGATCATAACTAGATATGGCTCTCAATGGGAGCAAGTTCGTTCCCTGCTAGCTAAACACTGGTATGTGCTCATACAAAGGTCAGACATAGCTAACATTGTGGGACCTAGACCTCTGATGGTGTCCAAAAGAGCCAGATACCTGAGAGATACCTTGGTGCGCTCAGAATTCACATGTACACCATTATGGAACTGGCTGGATGACATTCCCTGCCCTACTGGAATGTTCCTATGCAGACATTGTCATGTTTGTTGATGTGGAGCGTACCAACATGTTCACAGATGCAGACCAACAAAACATCTATATTAGACAGACTAAAAATGCCCAAATTGATGCGCGCCCAAAGGGTCGATCAAGTATGGCAATCAGCGCACACCAGATGTCAGCCATATAATATCTACTCTCCTAAATGGGAGTAGATATAAAACCATAGCAGCTACTATTAATACATGTGTGAAACCAGAGAACGTCAGAATAAATCATTTACACTGAACATAGCAGCGCTAAAACATCACTTTAAGATGATGCCGGTATGCCGACTAATAATCAATGAAAGTCCACAGTGATCAATTCACATGTCTGTATGATCTTCAGAAATATGCCAGTAGAAACACCACCACCGCACCATATGAAAACCGGGGTTTCCCCCTATGTGAAGAGACTCACCAGATGATCTTATAAAGCCAGCCCTTAGTGGTATGTCCTGGGATTTTCAAAACATGACAAATATACTTTCTCGTTTAATACACCTGTAGCTTCCACCGTCCTCTCAAAACAGTTCCTTCAATAAACGGAGCTCACATTGCATTGCAGTGCATTATCGCTAATAAAATTTATTGTAAACACATAATCAAGCATGATAAAACAGTGTTGACACAGCCAGGAGACTGCCTTTCTCACCTCCCCCAGTGTATCTCTGCCGGCGGTGTTCCCGGGTGAAAAGGCATCCTGTCATGTGTCTGGTTGACGGAGCGGCTGTGTGGTCATGCACTGACGCGTTTCGTCATCACTTCGTCTGAAGATGCCCTCACACGAAGTGATGACGAAACGCATCAGGGCGTGACCATGCGGCCGCTCCATCAACCAGACACCACAGCACTTTATTGCCCACAATAAGCGATTGCATGCTGCTGGTATGACTGGATGCATGAGTGTATGACCCGGGTTTCTTGGTTTCATTGTGTATTGTGACAATGCTGTCACAAAATGATTTTAATTGTGATATTGGTCTGATCTTCACCATTCCTAATTGCTATCAATAATAAAGTTGCATTGTTTTCATATATATAGGCTGCAGTGTGTTCCCTATTGAAGCCCCTTTTCTGGGGTTGGTCCTTCACTGACCTGAGCAATTTTTTGTGTATTATTGAGGATGCTTTATGCAACATGCTTGCCAATGTAGATATGCTTAGCTCTGCTAAGAGGCCCACTAAGTCTAAAAAGACCCTGAAAAGATTTTCCCTCTGAAAATCATTGCCGAACTCTATCCAGTAGAAAAAAGTTCACTAAAAAGTGGTCAGTTCCTTAACCACTTCAGCCCCGGAAGGATTTCCAGCTTTAGGACCGGAGCCCTTTTTGTGATTCGGCACTGCGTCGCTTTAACTGACAATTGTGCAGTCGTGCGACGTTGTACCCAAACGAAATTTGCGTCCTTTTTTCCCCACAAATAGAGCTTTCTTTTGGTGGTATTTGATCACCACTGCGTCATTTCTGATCGCCGCTATAAACAAAAGAAGAGCGACAATTTTGCAAAAAAACCCAAATTTCTTACTTTTTGCTAACATACAAATCCAAAAAAAAAATATAAAAAAACATTTTTTTTCATCGGTTTTGGCAGATTTATATTCTTCCTCATATTTGTGATAAAAAAAAATCGCAATCAGCGTTCATTGATTGGTTTGCGCAAAAGTGGTCGCGTTTACGGATGATGAGAATTCATTTTTGGGGTTTTTATTTTTTTTTACTAGTAATGGCGGCGATCTGCGATTTTTAGCAGTACTGCGATATTTCAGCGGACATGTCGGACCATTTTGACACTTTTTTGGGACCATTGGCATTTATACAATGATCAGTGCTATAAAAATGCACTGATTACTGTGTAAATGCCATTGGCAGTGAAGGGGTTAACCTGCAGGGGGCATTCTAAGGGTTAACAGTGTTCCCTGGGCGTGTTCTAACTGTGTGGGGACTGCCCTAGCTGGGGAAGGGAAGTGGTCACAGCCTCCGTATACAGGAAGGCTGTGATCACAGCCCTTCCCCCTTCACAGAATGGAGGTCCGTGTTTACATACACGGACCTCCGTTCCTTCGCTCCGGGGGGGGCCATCGCGGGTAGCCGGCGGCAATCGAAGCCGCCGCACCCGCTCCCTGGCCCTCCCCGAACACAGTGAGCGCGCGGGCGAGCCTCCGGCGGCGTGCGCGCGCTCACTAGGCTCGGTCTCGCGGCCGCCGTCATATGACGGCGATTTGCGCTCGCCAGCCACCTTGTCGCCGTCAGATGCCGATCGGCGGTCGGCAAGGGGTTAAATAAACATCTTACTGTGCTTACAAAAGATGGTCCTTCATTTAAATATTTTGCTAGTAGAAAACTAATAAAATACTTTTATAGACTTTCTTTAACTTTGCAGGCCCAACTCTTCAACCGGCTATTGCTGCTATTTCTTTTTGCCAGACTGCAACTTATTGGACCAAGGCAATGAACAACCAGCAGGTTCCTGTTTTCCGGAATCAAATCCTGGCCACATGCTTACAGACACTGCCTTCTGCCTTGTTCTGTTGTGTTGATGTCCTAGAACAAGTCATAACACAGATCTCTAGAATTTCTATCCATATGCTCAGAATTGTATGGCTTAAAGTCTGGACAGCTGAAGCTGCCAGTAAACATTACCTCACATCTATGCCCCTTGAAGGAGTATGTCTTATGGATACTTGACTAACTCATTAATAAAACTACAGGAGGAAAAATACTTCATCCACAACAGAAGTTTACTAAACCCTCTTCCTCAGGGATTTCTACCGCCTCAAAAAGAAGAGTGTCCCATGGCTCTCCTTATCTTCAAAACGTACGGTCCTTCCTTTTGGCGCAAGACTTGGAACACAAAATCTACCAAGACCACTCTTAAACCCTCTTCACTTGGAAGGAGTGCCATCACTATTAAGAGTGGGGGAGGGGTTGTCTGTTACAGTTTGCTTTTTTGGGGTAACAGACATCCCAGACCTGTGAATTCAGTTGTTGGTTTCAAAAGGGTACAAAGTGCAAAACTCTACCCCCCATCATTTTCTGTTCACAAACCAACCGAAGGACATTCAGAACTGTAGACTGCCCAGAACCATCTCTTGCACCAGGGTGGGGTTGTTCCAGTTATTTTGGAGGACAGGCTATTTCAACCTGTTCACAGTACCAAAACCATGTGGGGGTATTTGTCTTATCCTGAAACCTATAATCAAGTACTCTCATGTTCTAAAATATTACATGGAAGCTACAAAGACAGTTATTGCCTTTCCAAAACAAAGGCAATACTTATCAGTGACTATCTAAGATGCTTAACGACATATAGTATTCCCATTTACCCTTTCCATCAGTGCTTCTTGCGCTTCACAGTAGGGATGGGTGAATGGTTTGGCCCGAGCATAAGTTCGGGCCGAAATTTCGTTGTTTGGTCGTTCAACAAACATCCGAACAAATGGGTCGTTCGACTGTTTGACCAAAATGCATTGCGGCACTGTACAGTGCATTGCAAGCCCTGATTGGCTGAAGCAGTGAAAGCTTCAGCCAATTAGGGCACAGAGCACTGTCAGAATCATGATTGGACACTGTCATCATGACTTTATCCAATCATGGCTCATTCCCGCCCCACAGTATAAGTATTCTTTCAATGGCAGCCATTTTCAGTGTGCTTTTGGTATGGAAAGAGATAGAACAGGGCTCTGTTCAGTGCTATTAGTTAGTTAGTGTGCTATACTATGCCATTGTGCTTCAATTGTCAGTGTAGAATATTCGTTTAGTGTCAGTCTAGGGATAGTGTGAGTGTAGTGAGGACCATCATTCAGTTTTGCATAGTGTGCAGCTGGAGTAGGGACAGCTCAGATAGTTTCACTGTAGTGTAGTGAGACTGTGTCATTCATACATACATTAGTGTATAAGTAAAGTAGGGACAGCTCAGATAGTTTCAGTGTAGTGTAGTGAGACCATATTACTAATCTTTAGATTAATGTATAGCTAGAGTAGGGACAGTTCACATAGCGTCAGTATAGTGACAGTTGAACACCGTATATTTGATTGCGTTACTGCAATTTACTTCTGTGTGTGTTACTGCCAGTTTAATGGCATTTACTTCTGTGTGTGTTACTGCCAGTTTAACACCATTTACTTCTGTGTGCGTTACTGCAAGTTTAACGCCATTTACTTCTGTGTGCGTTACTGCCAATTTAATGGCATTTACTTCTGTGTGCGTTACTGCCAGTTTAACTTCATTTACTCCTGTGTGCGTTAATGCCAGTTTAACGCCATATAGTTTTGTGCGTTACTGTCAGTTTAATGCCACTTACTTCTGTGTGCATTACTGCCAGTTTAAGGCCATATTGTTTCTTGCATTACTGCCAGTTTAACACCATTAACATCTGTGTGCGTTACTGCCAATTTAACGCCATTTACTTCTGTGTGCGTTACTGCCAGTTTAACGGCATTTACTTCTGTGTGCGTTACTGCCAGTTTAACGCCATATGGCTCTGTGTGCATTATTGCCAGTTTAACGCCATATAGTTTTGTGCGTTACTGCAAGTTTAACTCCATTTACTTCTGTGTGCGTTACTGCCAGTTTACGCCAGTTACTTCTGTGTGCATTACTGCCAGTTTAACGCCAATTACTTCTGTGTGCGTTACTGCCAGTTTAACGCATTATAGTTCTGTGTGCGTTACTGCCAGTTTAACGCCATATAGTTCTGTGAGTATTACTGCCAGTTTAACGCCGTATAGCTTTGTGCGTTACTGCAAGTTTAATGCCATTTACTTCTGTGTGTGCTACTGCCAGTTTAACACCATATCATTTTGTATGCATTACTGCCAGTTTAACGCCATATAGTTTTGTGCGTTACTGCAAGTTTAACGCCATTTACTTCTGTGTGTGTTACTGCCAGTTTAACGCCATTTAAATTCAAAAAATGTCAGCGCCACAAAAAAGTTTTTTTGACAAGTAAATCCAATTACACAGAACTGTGATCGATATATACCATCGAGGGTACTAGATGCTAAATATCCTTAAACTAGTTCAGAGTGATATTACACAGAATTCGTGGTAGAATAAAAGAAATCCTCCTTCTGGAAGTGAAAGGGGTGAACTCTTACCAGATACCAGTGGAGTATAGGCTGTATGAGATCCTGGAATCATCCGGTACCATCCGACCTTCAGGTCCTCATTCAGATTTCTTCTCAAGGTGTGCCACCGCCGACATCCATCTCAGGGTCCAGATACCAGTGGGGTATAGGCTGTATGAGATCCTGGAATCACCCGGTACCATCCGGTCCTCAGGTCCTCATTCGGATTGCGTCTCAGGGTGTGCCACCACCGACATCCGTCTCAGGGTCACTCCAAAGGTGGATCAAAGGGGTCAGACCGTATGGAAAGTGGGAGAAAGGAGGAGACCCACCATAGTGTGATAACGTTTCAAAATTTATTCCACAAATATTTCTGAACACTTACTTTAGAAATTAAAATATAGAGAGCTCTTTGGATAAAAATGTTGTTGGTGACAGAAGGGAAAACCGGACCCAACGCGCTTCGACGCCAAAGATCATCATCTGCATCACTGCCAGTTTAACGCCATATAGTTTTGTGCGTTACTGCAAGTTTAACGCCATTTACTTCTGTGTGCGTTACTGCCAGTTTAATGCCATTTACTTCTGTGTGCGTTACTGGCAATTAAACGCCATTTACTTCTGTGTACGTTACTGCCAGTTTAACGTCATTTACTTCTGTGCATTACTGCCAGTTTAATGCCATTAACTTCTGTGTGCGTTACTGCCAGTTTAACGCCATATAGTTCTGTGTGAGTTACTGCCAGTTTAACGCCATATAGTTTTGTGCATTACTGCAAGTTTAACGCCATATAGTTTTGTGTGCATTACTGCCAGTTTAACTTCCTATAGTTCTGTGTGCGTTTCTGCCAGTTTAACACCATATAGTTTTGTTCATTACTGCAAGTTTAACGCCATATAGTTTTGTGTGCATTACTGCCAGTTTAACGCCATATAGTTCTGTGTGCGTTAGTGCCAGTTTTACGCCGTATCGTTTTGTGCGTTACTGCAAGTTTAACGCCATATAGTTCTGTGTGCATTACTGCCAGTTTAACGCCATATAGTTTTGTTTGTTACTGTAAGTTTAACAGCATATCGTTTTGTGTGCGTTACTGCCAGTTTAATGCTATATAGTTCTATGTGAGTTACTGCAAGTTTAACGCCATATAGTTTCATGCATAACTGCAAGTTTAACCCCATATAGTTTTGTGTGCGTTACTGCCAGTTTAATGCCATACAGTTTTGTGCATCATTGTACGTTTGATGCATTATATTGCAGTATATTATAGTGTATCCATGGAGTGTGTCTGTGTAGTGTGAGTAATAAAATTAAAGTGCACCAAACACCACTTTACACTGATTAAAGTGCATCTACGTACAGATTGCCACTTCTTCTTTACATTTGCTAATAAGCACCGCCCTCTCCCTCCCAATAATATCTGGGAGGACAACAAGGAGAGGCAGACGTTCCCTTGGCACTGTAAGGGGGCCAGCAACAAATGTGTCCACAGGCAAAGGTGGACGTGGTGGTCAGTCCTCAGGCAGGGCATCATTACTTCTGTTTAGTGAGTTAGCCCGTGTTATCCAGCCACAGCATGCAGAGGAGGTGGTGAACTGGCTTACTAAACCTTCCTCATCCTCTTTTACACAAGCAGAGACAAGTGTGCAGTCCCCTGCAGTTGCCAGAGTGGATAAACCTGCCTCCTTGTTCACATCTTTTCCTGCCATAGCCCCAACATGGAGGAGTTAGCTGAGTTATTTGACCACAGCGTCAGCCACTTGCTCCTTGATGATGCCCAGCCATTACTGGGTTCAGATGTTGGTTCTGAGGTTGAGGATGACAGGAACATGAGCCTAGAGAGAGGGGAGAACACTGGTAGACAAATTGGCATTCATGTTCCCAAAGCCGCAGCGTATTGCCAAGTTGTCTCCAGTGGTAATGATGATAATGAAGATGGAGGAGATGGAGATGATGATGATGATGACGAGGTCACTGATGTGACTTGGGTGCCAGATAGAGCAGAGGAGGAAACTGAAGGTGAGGCGGCACAACCCCAAGGAGGCCGACATCAAGAAAGAGTAGAGGGCAGCCATCCTATTCCATCACATTTTGCAGCTGTTATTTCCCAGCCCACTTCCCAAAGCTCAGCTGTCTGGGCCTTTTTCAGCACATCTGCAGCAGATCGCACTGTTACTATCTGCAAACTGTGTCTCAGGCACATCAAACATGGCAAAAACACCAGCCATTTGGGTACCACATGCTTAACAAGGCATTTAACGTCCAACCACTCAGCCCGTTGGCAAGAGCACCTAAAAGCTACACAAAAGTGGCACAAATATGTCCCTCCTCCTCCTCCTTACTCACTTCAGTCTGCCCCTGCTATACCGAGTCATTACCTCTCAGCAGCCTCCACTGACAGGGCTGATGGTATAGCATAGGGTGTCCCAGGTCCTAGCAGCACATCTGCCAGCAGCACACCACCAGCTGTAGACTGTAGCCGGCAAATTTCTCTGCCCCATCTGCTGCAGCAGAAAAAAATACAGTCCCTGCCACCCACATGCCCAGCATATAAATTCAAGCTTGTCAAAGCTGTTGGCTCTCGAACTTCTGCCTTTCAGGCTGGTGGATTCTACCCCCTTCCGTGAATTTGCTGTACCACAATGGCAGGTTCCCAGTTGCTAATACTTTTCACGTAAGGCCGTTTCATCTCTCTACCATCATGTGGAAGTGAATATTCTGGCATTGTTGGCAAGGCAGTCAGCCGTAAAATCCACCTTACTGCTGACACGTGGTCCAGCAAGCATGGGCAGGGATGATATATTTCGTTCACAGCACACTGGGTAACGCTGCTTGCAATTTGGAAGGATGCAGGACAGGGCGAGGTGCTGCAGCTTGTTGTGCCCCCACATCTCAATACAGCTGGTGGTGATGATGCCAGACCTGTGAGCTCTAACCCCTCCTCCTCCACCGCCACCTCCATGCCCTTCTCTGCAAAATTGTCCTATGAACATCAGGCACCCCCTAAGCATTCAAAGGGCTATTCCATGAGTCAGGCTAAAAGGTGCCATGCAGTGCTTCAGCTGGTGTGTCTAGGGGACAGAAACCACACTGGAGCAGAGATTCTTGCAGCTCTGCAGGGACAGGTCCAGAAGTGGTTCATACACGCCAGCTGGAGCCAGGAATGGTGGTGTGCATTAATGCCTCAAACCTCCTGTCCGCCCTTAGACAGGGAAAGTTGATACATGTGCCATTCCTGGTACATGTCCTCAATTTGGTGGTGCAGCGTTTCCTAAATACGTACCTAGGGTTGGAAGATGTGCTAAAGCTGGCCAGAAGAATCTGTAGCCATTTTCACAGCCAGTGCTGAAATTCAGCAGGAATTCCACCTGCCCATAAAACAGCTTATTTGTACATGCCCACCAAGTGGAACTCGACTTTGGCAATGCTGCAGCGGCTATACATGCAGCAGAGGGCTGTCAACGAGTACTTGTGCGCGTACGGCACGACGACAGGCTCAGGCCGCCTTGGATTTTTTTCCCTATGCCAATGGCTGATCATTAAGGATGCATGCACTGTACTGTCACCATTTGAGGAGGCCACAAGGATCGTGAGCCGTGACAGTGCATGCATCAGTGACACAATCCCTGTTGTGTTCCTGCTGGAGAAGACTCTGCATGGCACTATGGACAGGGCACTGGAGGCAGAGCATCAGGAGGATAAGGACGGCTTCCCTCCCCCTCAAGGCCCACTTTATCCAGACACCATCATTCCTATGTCACAGAACACACAGGAGGAAAGAGGGGAGGAGGATGAGGATTCTGGCACTTTCGCAGGCTTCGAAGAAGAGCGATGGCTTTCCAACCCCAGGAGCCTTAGGAGTGGTACATAGCTGGGAGGAGGAAGTTCCAGATGCTGTCATCCTGAGTGACCCCAAGGAGTCTGCTTCTCAAGCCTCTGCAAATTTGAGGCGCATGGGCAACCTCATGCTTTAAAGCCTGCGAAAGGACCCAAGAATACGTGGCATAAAGGAGAATGATCATTATTGGTTGGCAACCGTCCTTGACCACCACTATAAGGGGAAGGTCCCAGAACTCATCCCATCCCCCACAGAGAGTGCAGAAGCTAAAATCTCTCGAGGACACATTAAAGAGGATTTTATTGAACGTTTTTCCCAACTCCAGTAGGTTACAGTGTCGTGGAAAATGTAGTTTTAAATCTTCTGTTGGTCAAGAGAGGAGCGTTGGAGAAGGCATCCGCCTAAGTGATGCATTTCGTAATTTTTTTAGTCCTCGCCCCCTAGGGCTGTCAGCTTCCACATCCCAATAGCAGCATCTGCATCACATGGTGGACGATTACCTCAGGGCCAAAACAGAGATAGACAGCTTTCCAGTTGACGATCCACTGGCTTACTGGGTCATGAGAAAATACCACTGGTCAGAACCTGCCCAGTATGCTATTGAGTTGTTGGGCTGCCCTGCATTCACCGTGCTTTCAGAACGTGCATTCAGTGCTGCAGGAGGTTTCGTTAGTAATCATAGAAAGCATCTGCCCACAGACTCCGTGGACCGTTTGACTTTTATAAAAATGAATCAGTCATGAATTACCAGCTATGAAACCCCTGATGCTGATGTCACTAATTCATTTTTTTGGGGATGTGCAATCTCTGCAGGACTTAAAGGCTGCCTAGCTTTGAGGGTGTTCAATCATTTCATCTGGAAGAATATGTTTGGTATAGGTTTCATGGGCACAATTAACACCCAAAGACCACATTTTCAGCACCTGTTTGACAGGTGCATATCATTACAATTTTTTTTGCCTTCATCAAGAGCACCTCTATAGGTTACGGTGAGAAGGTGCCACCGACACCCAAAGACCAATTTTTCTACACCTGTTTGACAGGTGCATATCATTGCAATTTTTTACAGCAAGGCCAATTCTTGCTTTCATCAATAGTACTTCTATAGGGTTACGGTGGGAAGGCGCCACTGACACCCAAAGACCAATTGTTCTGCACCTGTATGACAGGTGCATATCATTGCAATTTCTTTACAGAAAGGCCAATTTTTGCCTTCATGAAGAACACCTCTATAGGGTTAAGGTGTAAAGGCACCACCGACACCCAAAGCCCAATTTTTCCACACCCTATCCAAAGTCAAAGTGACACCATCATTTATCCAAAAAATCTCTAATCTTGTTCCCAGTGCACTATATTGTGGCCTCATCATACACACTAGCTCCCCAGCTGTTGCTGAGCAAAATAAAGGCGGCTTGCAGGGAAAATTACATTTGGCTTTATAAATGCAATTATTGCTGCAGCAGATTCTAGACATGGTACAGACCTGCCACTTTACAGTTAGACTAAGGGGGCCCCAAAGAGACTATATTGGAAGGAATCTTTCATTTTTATGCTTTCACTTTAAAAATCAAAAAATCACTGCTCATTTAAAAATGACGTTTTTTTACAAACCCGGACCCCTATAACCATTGTATGCCCAATTACTTGCATATTAGCCTTCAAAATGGGCACTTTTGATTTTTGACGTTCTGGTCACATTGACTTTAATGGGGTTCATTATTTGGGTCCGAACTTTTGCGGTGTTCGAAAGTTCTGGTGTGAACCGAACAGGGGTCCATTCAGCCCATCCCTACTTCACAGTTGGGGACAAACATTTCTGATTTGTCGCACTGCCATTTGGCCTATCCTCTGCACACAGCATATTCACAAAAGTATCTTTTTCTGCCCTTTTAAGTACTTAGGTATTCAGTTAACCTGAATGATGTCATAAATGGGAAACTCCAGATATGGACATCCTGACCTCCAGTTACAACAAGTTACCAATGTTTGAAGCCAGGACCAAGGATCCTCTAGCACTGGCTTTGGGTGCTCTCGTAATTGCATGTACCCTGTTCCAGTTAATATATGTTTTTTCACCACTATGAATCTTGCTGTGGCTTACGAACCTCTATAAATTCTATATTTGAGACTCCAGTAATATTAAAGCTGGATGGAATTTTTTTCTTTTGTCTTTTTTGTATTCAGTTGTTAAGGAAATTTCTGGTTGTGACTCTAAAAATAAAGGTTAGTTTTGCAATTGCAGGAACAGATCCTCAGGACTCAATCTCTGTGTTTAAAATGTCCGTTCTGACAAGATTTATTATAACATGATATTTTTTACATAGATAAGAAAGGGGTGGTGTGAAAGGTTATTGAAAACTAACAAATAGAAATATATTATTAAAAGCTAGCGAATAGAATAATTGCAAAAGTAAAACATAGAGAGGGGAGGGGGGAGTAGAGAGAGAGAGAGAGAGCTTCTAGGAGAAAGTGTATCTGTGTGATAAGTGAAGGCCACAGAACACATTGCAGCAGCGTGAACAAAATGGAGTCTCTTGTGCTTAAATGAACAACACAGTGAAAGTCCATGTAATTTCCCTCCTTTTGTTTATTTGACACCATTCTTCTCCGTGTTACATTCAGCCGATTGCCGGTAGCTCTTGCTACGTTGACGCAGAGAGACGGCGTACTGTTCAGCTCTCTCCTAGCTTTCTCAGAATAATGGGTTCATCAGGGCTGGTGGACCATCTATTGATACCGTGGGTGATCACACAGAGGCACTCAAGTATGAGAAACAGGAACATCACAATGTAAACACCTAATTTCTGTAACCATGTTGCTATGCCATATATAAAATCACCAAAACCTCCTAATCCCTTAAAAGGGTTCCATCCATCTTTCCATCCATCTTTAGCAATATCTCTGGCCTCATTCTGTAGTTCTCTTATCTTAGCAAGATGCCCTTTAGTAATGTCCTCACTATCAGAAATGTATATACAACAGTCAGTGTGAATAGCCTTACACATCCCACCTTGAGCTGCAGTGAGATCATTTAATGTTAATCTATGCTCTAATACTACTTTTTTAAGCTGAGCCATTTCTTCACTTAATAAACCTATATCAGTGGTAGTAAGGTTAATAATTCCATCTACAATTCTAGTGTAATTGTTTATTCTTTTCATTGCTTCAATTCCCCATCCTGTCCAGGAAGGGAACCATGACCATGCCATGTCACCTTTAGTGAAAAGTTCTCTTTTGAACACTAAAGGGTCATCAGTACAATTTATTTGCATGCCCCCAATGATATCAGATGTGACAAAATGTTTAGGATGGAGCGATGTTGTGACATCATCATGCAAAAACTGAGAGTTTGTATTCGATTGTTTGATGGACTTACACTATTTGGGTGTTTGGCCCTTTTTTTTTCTTCCCTTTTGATTTGTTGCATATCTACTGGACAGGTAGTGACATTGGTTTGACCTTATGTTTATGTGTGCATGTTTTTAATTACTGAATGAACTATATTTTTAATTTTAGGTACTTCTTATAAGTATTATACTCTTTTTTTTTTTTCTATATGATTTATATGAGATTTCACATATTGTGTTGGTGGCTTTTCACCACTGTTGTATCTTCATCAGTAACCATGGTTTCAATTCTTTAACCTACTAATTTTGCCTCGACTGCTCCATGAAATACAGCAAGAGAAGAAACCGGTGATTCTCATTACACAAAACTGGCCCAGGAGAACCTGGTACACAGACATACTTAAACTTCTAGGAGACAATCCCTAGCCATTTCCAAACAGGTCAGACCTTCTGTCTCAGTGCCCCCTGAGCTATTGTTCTTCTTAGTCATGGGCATGGCTGTTGAAGCCCAGTTCTTGAAGGTCTCTGATTCTGTCATTTCCACGTTGCTAAAAGCCAGAAAAGCTACTTTCAGAAAAATTTACTGTCTTACCTGGAAATCCTTCTTTGCCTGGAATTTTAATCCCAGAGAATTCTCAGTATCTTAAATTCTGGCCTTCCTACAATCAGGACTTGACCATAATTTGGCCTTAAAGTGATTTTAAAGGCAGAAGGTTTTTTATCTTAATGTATTCTATTAAACAAGGAAGGGGTGTTGGGACTTTGTGTGAGGCAAATGGCTATGAAATAAGATATTGTGTGTAGAGTGACTTAACCAGTTTATTGTAATAAGGAGGGTATATATTCACACTCAATATGAATAGATTTATGAAGCCACTGCACACATTAAACAGTTGGGTACAGTACAGCTCATAACACATAAGAAAATTATAATAGATACATGTACAAAACAATTGATATATATACAGTTGTTTTCAAAATTATTCAACCCCCACTGAAATTGATTGTTTTGGTCGGTTTGACATTGATTATGATCATTCAGTCATCCTGCTTACAATTAAATCAAAGAGGCACGTGTAGGACAGACAAATATAACATAACATTTATAATGAAATAACCACAAATGTCTTTTCTGAGCTCACATCATTATCAGTTTTATTCAACCCCCAAGTGACATTCAATCTTAGTACTTAGTACAACATCCTTTTACAGTTATAACAGCTTTTAAACGTGAAGCATAGCTTGACACAAGTGTCTTGCAGCGATCTACGGGTATCTTCGCCCATTCATCATGGGCAAAAGCCTCCAGTTCAGTCACATTCTTAGGCTTGCGCACTGCAACTGCTTTCTTTAAGTTCCACCAGAGGTTCTCAATCGGATTTAAGTCTGGTGACTGCGATGGCCACTTCAAAATGTTCCAGCCTTTAATCTGCAACCATGCTTTAGTGGACTTGGAGGTATGCTTGGGATCATTGTCCTGTTGAAAGGTCCAACGTCTTCCAAGCCTCAGGTTTGTGACGGACTGCATCACATTGTCATCCAATATCTCCTGGTACTGAAGAGAATTCATGGTACCTTGCACATGCTGAAGCTTCCAAGTACCTGCAGAAGCAAAACAGCCCCAAAGCATGATTGACCCCCCGCCATGCTTCACAGTAGGCAAGGTGTTCTTTTCTTCATAGGCCTTGTTCTTCCTCCTCCAAACATAGCGTTGATCCATGGGCCCAAACAGTTCTAATTTTGTTTCATCAGTCCACAGAACACTATCCCAAAACTTCTGTGGTTTGTCCACATGACTTTTGGCATACTGCAGTCGACTCTTCTTATTCTTTGGGGACAGCAAGGGGGTGCGCCTGGGAGTTCTGGCATGGAGGCCTTCATTACGCAGGGTGTGCCGTATTGTCTGAGCAGAAACTTCAGTACCCACATCTGACAAATCTTTTCTCAGTTCCTCAGCAGTCACACGGGGACTTTTCTCCACTCTACGCTTCAGGTAGCGCACATCAGTCGAAGTCAGCATCTTCTTTCTGCCACGACCAGGTAGCGTTTCAACAGTGCCCTTTGCCTTGAATTTGCGAATGATGCTTCCTATGGTGTCTCTTGGTATGTTTAACATCTTTGCAATCTTCTTATAGCCATTGCCCTTCCTGTGAAGAGTAATCACCTGTTCTCTTGTCTTCCTGGACCATTCTCTTGACCTCACCATGTTTGTAACCACACCAGTAAATGTCTAGGAGGAGCTGAGTATCACAGTCATTTTAAAGCTGCCTAATTGGTGCTTATTAGGATTTATTGCTGCTCCCTGATATCCACAGGTGTTTTCAATGCCTGATTGAAAACACTTCATTGAACCTCTGTTCTTCAGAGTGGTAGTCTTTAAGGGGTTGAATAATTATGTCAATGAAGAATGCACAAAAGAAACATTTACTACTGTATTACAAAACTAATTGATGTCATTTTAGTTGCATATGGTTCTTTAAGAAGTCCTTGTAGGATTTCATTCAGAATACAATTACAAATGTACACTAAATTCCCTAAAACCATTTACAGCATTGGGGGTTGAATAATTTTGAACACAACTGTATATATATATATGTATATATACATACATATACTGTATATATACACACACTTAAAACCAATATGGCAGCACGTTCCATTAACCAGTATGGGAAGATAAAAAAGTATAAAAAGTAAGAAATAGTAACAAAGATTATAATTGCATATAGTGATCATAGTATAAACCAAGGTTGCATCCTGTTATTGCTCAATGTATTTTGTGTTAATAAGTCACTTCATCAGGAGCGGAATGCATCAGGTAGTCTGCAAAATATATGGGCACTTATAAGATCTAATTGGGGCTCCAACCTCGGAGAGAGGAAGGGGAAAGTATTATAGCCTAAATAGGATTGCCTGTCCTTTCAGCCAATCGGGTGAGGGGTCTTAGACCCGCTTCCTGATTAGCTGGGAGGAGGATCATTGTGGCGATAGTGAATATTCATTCGCTAGTGTCACACAACTGGGTGGGATCAGGGTGCAGTGCTCTGTGCCCCAAGCCCTCTCTTTTTTGAAGACTATTAGAGCCTCTGGCTCTAATCACATGCTTCCAAAAAAACACTCCCCCCCATTGGAATCCATAGTCCGGTGCCCTGCTATGTAGATCAGGGGGCCAGATGTATGGATGGGGGGGCACTGCATGTGCGCCCCTAATGGATGGGCCACTACTGCTTTGGGCATTGTTAAGGACACAGGCCACCCTCCCTTCTGTTCCTGTTATTCTGCATTGCTTGCTAAAAAACTGAGCTCTCACTGAGCGTGATAAGGTTATAGGGGTTCTCCTAGGGCTGCTGATCCAGGAATGCTTTTCCAAAGTCCAATTACCTGAAGGTTCCAGCTTATAACCCAGGGTCTATGAATATCTAGCCTGTGTTCTGTACTGTACTTTAAGGTATGGACATTCCTGGGCATTCCAACATCAAACCTCTGTTGCGCAGCTTTGCAAGGCCGCCGCCTGCTCTTTGGTTCATACCTTTCCAAGTTCTGACAGGTAGGCCTGCAAGCTTCTGTGGGTGTAGCTTTCAACAGCAAGGTTGTTGCTACAGCACTCTGAGTTGGTTCTGTTGACTTTTTATTGTTGGGCTTGTTGGCACAGTACTGTTTCTCTTCTTGTTGCCCATCCTTCTTATTCATCGCTTAGATACATCCCAGTGTCTATGAATATCCAGCCTGTGTCAAGCACAATAAAAGGAATTTTGACTTACTTATAAATTTCATATCTTGAAGCATAGTTAAGGACATGGGAAAGCCTCCCCTCTGTTCCTGTTACTCTGCATTGCTTGCTAAAAACTGAGCTCTCACCGAGTGTGATAAGGTTATAGGGGTTCTTCTAGGGGTGTGAGTCAACAAAGCTTTGTCAAAGTCCAATTACCTGAAGGTTCCAGCTTATAACCCAGGGTCTATAAATATCTAGCCTGTGTTCTGTACTGTACTCTAAGGTATGGACATTCCTGGGCATTCCAATATCAAACCTCTGTTGCGCAGCTTTGCAAGGCCACCGCCTGCTCTTTGGTTCACACCTTTCCAAGTTCTGACAGGTAGGTCTGCAAGCTTCTGTGGGTGTAGCTTTCAACAGCAAGGTTGTTGCTACAGCACTCTGAGTTGGTTCTGTTGACTTTTTATTGTTGGGCTTGTTGGCACAGTACTGTTTCTCTTCTTGTTGCCCATCCTTCTTATTCATCACTTACATACACCCCAGTGTCTGTGAATATCCAGCCTGTGTCGAGCACAATAAAAGGAATTTTGACTTACTTATAAATTTCATATCTTGAAGCATAGTTAAGGACATGGGAAACCCTCCCCTCTGTTCCTGTTACTCTGCATTGCTTGCTAAAAACTGAGCTCTCACCGAGTGTGACAAGGTTATAGGGGTTCTTCCAGGGGTGCGGGTCAACAAAGCTTTGCCAAAGTACAATTACCTGAAGGTTTCAGCTTATAACCCAGGGTCTATAAATATCCAGACTGGGTTCTGTACTGTACTCCAAGGTATGGAATTTCCTGGGCATTCCAACTTCAAACCGCTGTTGCTCAGCTTTGCAAGGCCACCAACTGCTTTTCAGTTCATACCTTTCCAAGTTCTGACAGGTAGACCTTCAAGCTTCTGTGGATGTAGCTTTCAGCAGCAAGGTTCTGCTGGAGCACTCTGAGTTGATTCTGTTGACTTTTTTCTATTGTTGGGCCTGTTGGCACAGTACTGTTTCTCTTCTTGTTGCACATCCTTCTCATCGTTTAGATACATCCCAGTGTCTATGAAAATCTAGCCCCTGTCAAGTACAATAAAAGGAATTTTGACTTACTTGTAAATTCCATATCTTGGAGCATAGATAAGGACCCCCCGTTCCTGTTACTCTTACTCTGCATTGCTTGCTAAAAAGAGTTCTCACTGAGTGTGATAAGGTTATAAGGGTTCTCCTATGGGTGCGGGTCCACCAAAGCTTTGCCAAAGTCCAATTACCTGAAGGTTCTTGCTTATAACCCAGGGTTTATAAATATCCAGCCTGTGTCCTGTACTGTACTCCAAGGTATGGAGTTTACATTTAAGCCAAAACTCATATCAGAGCTAGGGTCCATCAACTGGCTTGTCTCAGTTCAGTGAGAGTGTCTGTTGGGCCGAAATGGCATTCACATAGGACCAGGGAAAGGTAACTGGTGAAGCTTAGTTGTGACATCCGTAAAACCAAGTGAAACTAGTCTCAGAGACATACACAGAGGAGAAATTTCTGAGTAATAAAAAGGGAACAGTGGGTAGCTTAAAGTGTCTGCTTTTGGACAGCCATTTTTTAAACTAGGACCACTTTAAAGGGAATCTGTCACTTTGCATATTTAGGGCAATTTGTGGCCAAATGTAAGTAGGCCTTCTTTTCTAAAACCTCATATATTAGTTGTTCAGCCAGCATACCACCTATAACACTTTTACTAACAGATCCCACCAAAGATGAAGCTATTTTGTACAGTCCATATACAAACAATATTTTACACTCACAGTATCTCAGAAAAGTGAGTACAACCCTCACATTTTTGTAAATATTTTACTATACCTTTTCATGTGACAAAACTGAAGAAATTACACTTTGCTTCAATGTCAAGTAGTGAGTGTACAGCTTGTATAACTGTAAATGTGCTATCCCCTCAAAATAACGCAACACACAGCCATTAATGTCTAAACCGCTGACAACAAAAGTGAGTATACCTCTAAGTGAAAATGTCCAAATTGGGCCCGAAGCATCAATATTTTGTGTGGCCACCATTATTTTCCATCACTGCCTTAACCCTCTCGGGCATGGAGTTCACCAGAGCTTCATAGGTTGCCACTGGAGTCCTCTTCCACTCCTCCATGGCGACATCACAGAGCTGGTGGATGTTAGAGACCTTGCATTCCTCCACCTTCCATTTGAGGATGCCCCACAGATGCTCAATAGGGTTTAGGTTTGGAGACATGCTTGGTCAGCCTATCACCTTTAACCTCAGCTTCTTTAGCAAGGCAGTGGTTGTCTTGGAGGTCTGTTTGAGGTTGTTATCATGTTTGAATACTGCCCTGCGGCCCAGTTTCCGAAGGGAGGGGATCATGCTCTGCTTCAGTATGTCACAGTATTAGTTGGCATTCATGGTTCCCTCAATGAACTATAGCTCCCTAGTGCCGGCAGCACTCATGCAGCCCCAGACCCTCCTACCACCATGCTTCACTGTAGGCAAGACACACTTGTTTTTGTACTCCTCACCTGGTTGCCACCACACAAGCTTGACACCATCTGAACCAAATAAGTTTATCTTGGTCTCATCAGACCACAGGACAGGGTTCCAGTAATCCATGCCCTTAGTCTTCTTGTCTTCAGCAAACTGTTTGCAGGCTTTCTTGTGCATCATCTTAAGAAGAGGCTTCCTTCTGGGGCGACAGCCATGCAGACCAATTTGATACAGTGTGCGGCGCATGGTCTGTGTCAGGAAAAGGACCATTCCAGCTGATTGTGCGCGTGCTTCTGCACGTTCACGCATGCCTGTGCATGTGCGGGCGCCTCTGCGCGCCAATGGCGCCAAAACGGTCTATTTAGCAGGACAGCACCAGGAATCAAGTGCTGTCAGTTCTACAGCGTTTGTGCGAAGTTCCAAGCTATCTGATTGCCTGATACCTGTTCCTGTGACCCAGCTTGCCTTGACCTGATCTCTGCCTGCACTGACCCCAGCTTCCATGACCACTCTTCTGCCTGCTCCCCTGTACCTCAGCTGCCTGCACGTTGCCTGTACCTGACCATCCGCTTGCCTGATCCTTCTGTACTGCACCGCCCGCCAGTTGCTGACCTGGACTGTCCTACTATGCTTCTGCCTGCACGAGCTCCAGCGGACACCTACCAGACACCAGAGACTTGTCCAGCCCTCCTGCCCCCCTGTGCTCCTGAGCTTCCTGTTTGCACTACCAGGGACTCTCGAACCAGGGCCGCAAGAGAGGTTACCCTTGCATAAGCCAGACTCCATCAACCAGGTACGTGACAGTCTGAGCACTGACATGCTGACCCCCAACCCCTTCAACCTCTGCAGCAATGATGGCAGCACTCATATGTCCACTTCCCAAAGACAACCTCTGGATATCACGCTGAGCACGTGCACTCAACTTTTTTGGTCAACCATGGGGAGGCCTGTTCTGAATGGAACCTGTCCTGTTAAACCGCTGTATGGTCTTGGCCACCAAGCTGCAGCTCAGTTTCAGGGCCTTGGCAATCTTTTTATAGCTTAGACCATCTTTATGTAGAGCATCAATTTTTTTTTTCAGATCCTCAGAGAGTTCTTTGCCATGAGGTGCCATGTTGAACTTCCAGTGATCAGTATGAGAGAGTGAGAGCAATAACACCAAATTTAACACACCTGCTCCCCATTCACACCTGAGACCTTGTAACACTAACGATTCACATGACATTTGGGATGGAAAATGGCTAATTGGGCCCAATTTGGACATTTTCACTTAAAGGTGAACTCACTTTTGTTGCCAATGATTTAGACATTAATGGCTGTGTGTTGAGTTATTTTGAGGGGACAGCAAATTTACACTGTTATTATACAAGCTGTACACTCACTACTTTATGTTGTAGCAAAGTGTCATTTCTTCAGTGTTGTCACATGAAAAGATATAATAAAATAATTACAAAAATATGAGGGGTGTATTCACTTTTGTGAGATACTGTATGTATAGATTGCAGCAAATGCTTACTAGGAAAGATTTTATAAACTCTAAAGAGTGACAAGAGTCTCTTTGTGGTGCTTTCTGAAGAATATATTAACGTGGGGCATAAAGTTTGTACTCTCTAGTCTGTTGATGATTTGCATTACTGTTGGGTTGTAAAACAGATTTTTTTTTTTTTAAATAGCGTAAATAGGTCATGGCAACATTTCTACCAGCTGTAAAATCTATGGACTTTGACACGAGCTGTGTTCAATTATATGTTTTTGCTGCCTTTTCTGAGCACACAAATAACTTTAAATTAAATAGAAATACACATAAATATATATTTATTTTGTTTTACAGAAGATGTATTACCCACTAGTGGTGTTGGTGACCATGAGTGTGATGACAATGGTAGTGAACATGTCATTAATAGAATATACTTAAAGAAATTGAGGAAGGAGTAACGACTCCAGGTATGAAGTACCACCACATAACATAAGCAGCCTCTGTTATGGTTGAATCTTGGGTAATTCTGACAGGTTCAACTTTGTTTTTTCTTGATGGTAAGCAGAAGATTACCTGCCCCTTTCTAACTCCTGTACTTTCCTATTGGCCAGTAGGGTTGCCCATTATAGTGATGGGCTAATAGGAATGTGTGGGGCTCAGTGGCAAGCTTCAGCAATACTTACAGTTGTGTTCAAAATTATTCAACCCCCACTGAAATTGATTGTTTTGGTCGGTTTGACATTGATTATGATCATTCAGTCATCCTGCTTACAATTAAACCACAAATGTCTTTTCTGAGCTCACATCATTATCAGTTTTATTCAACCCCCAAGTGACATTCAATCTTAGTACTTAGTACAACATCCTTTTACAGTTATAACAGCTTTTAAACGTGAAGCATAGCTTGACACAAGTGTCTTGCAGCGATCTACGGGTATCTTCGCCCATTCATCATGGTCAAAAGCCTCCAGTTCAGTCACATTCTTAGGCTTGCGCACTGCAACTGCTTTCTTTAAGTCCCACCAGAGGTTCTCAATCGGATTTAAGTCTGGTGACTGCGATGGCCACTTCAAAATGTTCCAGCCTTTAATCTGCAACCATGCTCTAGTGGACTTGGAGGTATGCTTGGGATCATTGTCCTGTTGAAAGGTCCAACGTCTTCCAAGCCTTAGGTTTGTGACGGACTGCATCACATTGTCATCCAATATCTCCTGGTACTGAAGAGAATTCATGGTACCTTGCACACGCTGAAGCTTCCCAGTACCTGCAGAAGCAAAACAGCCCCAAAGCATGATTGACCCCCCGCCATGCTTCACAGTAGGCAAGGTGTTCTTTTCTTCATAGGCCTTGTTCTTCCTCCTCCAAACATAGCGTTGATCCATGGGCCCAAACAGTTCTAATTTTGTTTCATCAGTCCACAGAACACTATCCCAAAACTTCTGTGGTTTGTCCACATGACTTTTGGCATACTGCAGTCGACTCTTCTTATTCTTTGGGGACAGCAAGGGGGTGCGCCTGGGAGTTCTGGCATGGAGGCCTTCATTACGCAGGGTGCGCCGTATTGTCTGAGCAGAAACTTCAGTACCCACATCTGACAAATCTTTTCTCAGTTCCTCAGCAGTCACACGGGGACTTTTCTCCACTCTACGCTTCAGGTAGCGCACAGCAGTCGAAGTCAGCATCTTATACACATCTTTAGTTGGCATTCATGGTTCCCTCAATGAACTATAGCTCCCTAGTGCCGGCAGCACTCATG
>BLSH010494877.1:660670-671201 GCA_018402905.1 Glandirana rugosa
CTCGTGACATACGTGAAATAAATACCCTTCTTATAATAACGTAAATTATAGACCTGTGAAATAGTCTTAATTACCAAACAAATTAAATAAAATAAAAACTAAATCAGAAAAACATATAAGAGATTGGGACTTCCCCCAATAAACCATAAAGAATCAATAGTCAGTAAAACGTATCAATCATTAATAATCATCTTGTGCATCATCTTTAGAAGAGGCTTCCTTCTGGGACGACAGCCATGCAGACCAATTTGATGCAGTGTGTGGCGTATGGTCTGATCACTGACAGGCTGACCCCCCACCCCTTCAGCCTCTGCAGCAATACTGGCAGCACTCATACATCTATTTCCCAAAGACAACCTCTGGATATGATGCTGAGCACGTGCACTCAACTTCTTTGGTCTACCATGGCGAGGCCTGTTCTGAGTGGAACGTATCCTGTTAAACCTAAACATAAAGTGCAGCGCTAAAATGTGAATTGACTAATAATTACTAACTATGCAAAATGACTGATAACTAAGAAATACCAAATAACCCCCTTCAGGGTTAGAGAATATACAAAAAGACTAAATCAAAAATAAAATAAATTAAACAAACCATTAATTCTGATAAAGTGTCCAGATATTAAATGCAATAATATTCTTCCCATAAATAAAGTGCATACAGTGCTCATAAAGTGTAAAGTGAGCTATTAAACTCAGTGCTGTAACAATAAATTGTCCAAAACATTCAAAGTGTTATATATAACGTCAGTCAAAAAGAACCTCCTCATCATGCGCTTCACGGTGGGGATCCACAATGGCCATATACACAAATCCTCATAGAGATAAAGGCACTACATAGCGTAATACTGTCTTGCCAATAATATTTATTTAAAAAAATGATTGCACTTACATAAATCCAAAATAAACAGCATGGAATCCCAACAGAAATTGTATGGGGGCGCAATGAACTGGAGCAGACTCTCCCAACCCGACGCGTTTCGTCTGCAAACACTTCCACAGGGGTATGAGTCCGCTGCTCCCCACCGCGCCCTATTATATAGACAAATGGTATATTCCCCATAATCACTGTCAATAATAGGCCCCTCCCACCAATACTCTTGGCGTGAGTTTCAAGCCTCAATCTGGCTCAGGAAGTTCACCCATGAACCGATTCCATTGGGGTCCCCTTAGGCCAAGCCTCACTTTCACGGCAAGGCGAAACTACATCCCTTGCGGCAAGGACATGAACATACATCCATCCCCACCATAATATAAATAAACGGGGGATATAGTATGAAAAATCTTTATAACATGGTATTCCACCGGACGGCGGCTAAAACCAACGCCTACGTCACTTCCCATGTAAACAAAACCGGCCCAGGCAATGGCGTGGATAGCGTGTCACTTCCTACATAAGGAAAGTCTGAAAGGAAGTGACACGCATCCCTGGAACACAGGAAGTGAGACAGTGGAGATGACGCAACCGTTCAACGCCAGCACGGGACCGGCTGACGTCAGCTATCAATCACCAAATCGAAGGAAAAAATACTATACAACATCTAGGATAGTAGGTGCATGCCCATGTCGTCAACGGGATGAAACCATGTTAGAATATTACAAGGAAAATTAGCCAAAAAACATATGGCAATTACAGTGGGTGTAGTATTAACCATAATCATCATATTATATGAGCATCAACACCCACTGGAACGCCACATGCCTGAGTCCCACTTGGTACATAAATAATAAAAACATCAAGGATAAATTAGAATAAAACAAAACTTATAAAACCTAATATAAAAACCGTAATGTATAAAAAACCATAATAAATAAAAATATTCCTGGAACCAAAGGAACAAATGCCAAGAGCGAGGCACATCTGCCTATACACTATATCCTTAAACTGCCACCCATGTACCTCGCAGGTGCATTGCCCCTGAGAGACGAGACAGGTTTTATACAGTTACTTATGCATTAACTCAGTATATGCCCTATGTAGAATACCCTGGCTACATAGGGCCTATACTGAGTTAATGCATAAGTAACTGTATAAAACCTGTCAGGGCGATCTATTTTATATATTTTCTGAGTGGTTTAAGATCGTCTCTCATGGGCATGCCACCTGCGAGGCAATTCACATTTTAGCGCTGCACTTTATGTTGCAAAATTTCAATGCAAAAGAATTTCAATGCAATAGTTATTGTCGTGCTGGCTGCTATTTAGCATTTGGGTAGCGCAGTATCTCCATTCTAGACACTATCCTGTTAAACAGCTGTATGGTCTTGGCCACCGTGCTGCAGCTCAGTTTTAGGGTCTTGGCAATCTTCTTATAGCCTAGGCCATCTTTATGTAGAGCAACAATTCTTATTTTCAGAGTTCTTTGCTATGAGGTGCCATGTTAAACTTCAAGTGACCAGTATGAGAGAGTGAGAGCAATAACACCAAATTTAATACACCTGCTCCCCATTCACACCTGAGACCTTGTAACACTAGTCACATGACAATGGGGAGGGAAAATGGCTAATTGAGTCCAATTTGGACATTTTCACTTAGGGGTGTACTCACTTTTGTTGCCAGCGGTTTAGACATTAATTGCTGTGTGTTAAGTTATTTTGAGGGGACAGCAAATTTACACTGTTATACAAGCTGTACACTCACTACTTTACATTGTAGCAAAGTGTCATTTCTTCAGTGTTGTCACATGAAATTATATAATAAAATATTCACAAAAATGTGAGGGATGTACTTACTTTTGTGAGATACTGTATTGTGTAACAAAACCAAAGAAAATTCCCAGCTCAACTCGCCAGCCAATCTGCTACCAATCAAATTATCCTATCTAACTACTTGCGTTAAAAACAGGGGTTTGGTCAGCACACATTTGCAAATACATGGGAAAGCTGCAGAGCCGCTCCAAGGCACCCCTATATATCTGTAGTTCTAACTCTTGTAAATTTATGGTGGAAGCACATGCTTTCTAATGGATAGCCCTGCATCTATCTTGTTAGCGACTCTGCAGCTTATGCATGTATTTGCAAATGTGTGCTAACTAAACCAGTTTTTAATGCAAACTGTTAGACTAGATAATTTGGTTGTTAGCAGATTGGCTGGCGAGTTGAGCTGGGAATTTTCTTTGGTTTTGTTTTGCATGCGTTGCCGTTCCATGTGCTCCTTGCTGTGAAGGCCAGTTATAGGTGGGGGCAGTGGCCAGTTGTTTCTTACTAATGTAATATTGGTGAGGGGACACACTGGACACCTTTGCTGCCACTGTGCTATGTGCTGGGTGTGTGCCCCTGTGCCTTTAAGGAGGACTGGGCTACATCCAGGCTCATCTGCCCTCTATCAATCCATTAGAATGCATGTGCTTCCACTGTGGAGGCTCTCATAAATTTACAAGAGTTAGGAATGCAGAAATATTGGGGCGTCTTGAAGCAGCTTTGCAGCTTATGCATGTATTTGCAAATGTGTGCTAACTAAACTCTTTTAAGTGCAAACTGTTAGACAGGATAATTTAGTTGGTAGCAGATTGGCTGGCGAGTTGAGAATTTTCTTTGGTTTTGTTTTGCATGCATTTCCCTTCCATGTGCTCCTTGCTGTGAAGGCCAGCTACAGGTGGGTGCAGTGGCCAGTTGTTTGTTACTGATGCATATATTGTACATTCACATCAGTCTCTGCCCTCAAGGGGCTTACAATCTAAGGTCCCTAACTCATACATACTAGGACCAATTCAGACAGGAACCATTTAACCTGTGCCCCCTTAGGGGCGGCTGGTTGTTGTGCTCCATCTGTCACTCTGCCCTCAATCACACATTTCCTTTCACTTGGAGTCACTGAACAGGCCGGTACTTTGTTTTTTTTTTTGTTTATTAGGGGAATAAACTTGGGGTAAGGACGACTGTGTGATGCCCAATAGATCAAGAAACAGGACCATCTATATACAACTCTGTATATACACTCCTTCTTTCTCCGGCACTGACACTTGCTGACCGTTACACTCCTTTACTTCTCTCCTGCACAAACTTGCTTCTTCACGGGCCCTCAAAGTGTAGCTGAGTACAACTGTGCTAGCAGTGTTTGATGGACTACTGCACCCAGCCCATCCTCTTCCAGGCCATCTCAGCCCTCCTAGCTGCTCCAGCCTACTCCACTGCCCAGTGACACCGCTCCCCTTACTGGCTCCTCTGACCTTCACAGACTGTCTACTGTATCCTCCCAGTCCTCTTCTCCAGCTCCCAAGGTATGTCACTCACTGACACCGGTGGATCCTTTAAAGAGTCTTTCCTGTAGCTTCTCTGTTTCTCTCCTGTTCCCTTGTGCTGCTCCAGGATCTCTCTCTCTTCCTGGCTGCACCGGAGCTCACAGGTCTCAAGGTCATTCTCCCCCCCCCCCCAGGCTGGGGACTCCCGCCGGCGTGGCCTTGGCAACCTCTGCTACATCTCCACTCTTCCACCTGACACTCTCCTCCCCCCAGCTGGGCAAACCACAGTATTTCAGGAGGCCTGCCCCCTGTCAATCCAGATTAGGGATTGGTCAGGGCTCCTTAACATACTTTAGAGAGTCCCACCTCCTCTTCCATCCCCTTTTCCAGAACCTTCTGGACACAAAGTGGAGGGATAACCAAGAGGTGTTCCTTCCTGCAGTCTCCAGCTCTTCCTGGGCAACTCCCCTGCCCAAATTAAAACAACCAGGCCTGCACAACATCAGGCCTGACTAAATTTGCCTCTCCTAGCAAAAATCTATCACCTAAGCAGCTATTCACTTTGGGGGTGCTACACTTGCAATCATTATTAAAGCACAGTTTCCTAACTGACCCTAATCTTCCCTTAAAATGAGAAATGTAGGTGCATTCAGTTTCAGACCCCCTATATCCAGACATAGAAGTCCATATAAGAAAGTCCAATATGAGAATAAAAATAAAAAAAATCCAAAGTCCTTGGGGGCACCAAGGCAACCTCTTCCAGTGAGCAGAGGCAGGCTCTATATACTGTATGTAAAAAAGCACCTCTAAGTGTAGACTTCATATAACTTTTAAATTAAAAATGCCAAATGGCCACTCAATTGAAAGTAAATCACAGGCTCATCGGTAGAATATCTGTCCGGGACACTGCCATGCTGCAAGGAGGATCAGGAAGCCGGATGGAAAGCCTCCAAAATGGTACTGGAGCGCAAGCGTGGCTCGTAGCATCAGCAGGATGGCGTCACTGAATCCTGAACGAGACAAGCATTCGCCGTGCCATCTATGGGCATGCGCACTCTGATGAAAGAGCGCGCATGCCCATAGATGGCATGGCGCATGCTCTAAAATGTGTTGTTCAGAATCCGGTGACGCCATCCAGCTGACGCCAACGGCCACTCTTGCACTCCAGCGCCATCTTGGATGTTCTCTGGCCGGCTTCCTGATCCACCTTGTTGCACGGTAGCAAAGCCTGGTAGCTTCTCAGAGGCTATTCCATGCAGAGTCCTAGAGAGATATTCTACTGATGAGCTTACGATTTACTTTTTAATATGTGAGTGGCCATTTGGCATTATGGTTTAATAAAAGTTATATGAAGTCTGCACTTAGAAGCACTTTTCCCTCTTTCGTGTGTTTCCTAATCTTCCCTTTGCAGTTTGTCAACTGTCCCTATCCTTTTCCTACAGTAGCTTCCAATATGCAGACACTATGGCTGCTCTGTGCCCCTCCTTTTATATCAATCGATTTATATCAAGCATTTTAGATCAATTTACATCACTCAAACTCAACAAACTTCATGTTATGGGCCAACCCAAGTTCAAATGAAATTCAGCATTAGTTTGCCAGGTGGCGGGGTCACGTGACTTTATTGCGCCCGTTTGTCTGCATGTTGGCCAACTCTAGTATCTATCCAGAAACGCTCATTCTTAAAGCGGTTGTAAACCCTGCTTTGTTATTGTTACCTACATGCGCGGGAGTGACATTATGGTGGCTCCGGTCACTCACAGCGCAGGAGCCCACAATCCCGGAGGAAGAGACGGGAGAAGATGTCAGCCCTCTCATCGGTGACCAGGCGCTGATGGAAGGGCTTTGTTCTATGGTGAGTATTTCATAATGTGCTAGTATGCGATGCATACTATCACATTATGCCATTGTCTTGCAGTTAGTTTGTTTTTTTCATCGGTTTACTACCGCTTTAAGGGGACCCTCAGATTTAATTTAACATTGCTGCCATATGTTTACCATCTACCTTTTTAAAATAAATGATGATACTTTTAGTACTGCACCATGATGGTCTTCCCATTCTTTCTCTTTTCATTTGTATATATGCTGATGGGAGTCTCGCCATTTAAAGAGATTGTACATACCGCTTTAGTGGGGCTGAAGACATCTGCAGATATATACCCAATATTGGGACTGGCGTTTTTAGACCTTACCTTTGTGTAGGTCTAAGGGTGAGGTAAGAAGCCAGAGTGTGAGGTCGTGGTACACTGTGGTGCAAGACATTGATTGTAGCACTTTCTTCACACAAGATTTCTTTGAAGTTTTAGAGCACTACTTTTATGCAAGATTTTCTCCTTTATTTATCACTTTTAAGCTTTTTGCAAATAAGGACACTTATTGTGGATTTTGGACTGGATTTATTCATATATTTCACATCTGTTTTAGGATGATTTGTTTTCTCATTCCTATTAAGAATCTATAGGTTACCTAACTTTAGCATAAGGTCAGTGGTGGCTGGTGGTATATTTTTTTTGGGGGGGCAGCAATCTGTTCCCCGGCAAACCCCCCCGGCCCAGCACTTACCCCATCTAGGTTGCGGACTTCCTCTTGGCAGCAGGCGATGGCTTCATCCTGCATCTCCTCCTTCCTCGGCTTCATGGCGGAACGGCTTCCCCTGCGTCTCCTCCCTCTCATCCTCGGCGGCCAATAGGATCGCTTCACCTCTCGGCCAATCGGGTCTCAGGACCACCTTCCTGAGCCGGGATTGGCCGGGAGGAGAATCGGGAAGACAATAGTATATTGTCACACAACTTGGTGGGCTCGGGGCAGAGCTTACCCTTTTTTGAAGCCAATTAGAACCTCTGACTCTAATCACGTGCTTCTAAAAAAAAAAAAACCCCATTGGAATCCATGCATCCGGCGCCCTGCATGTAGATTAGAGGGGCGGCGCCCCTGCACCCCGTATGCATGTGCCACCGTTACATAGGGTCCCTTTCACACCAGCCTTGATACAAAATTGCTTACACCACCAGTGTGACTTTCACATCATGTTTCTGACATCCTTCACACGCTGACCTGGAGATGCATAACATATTATTTCGATGTGCCAAGCATGCGGTTAAACAAGTTAGCCTAGTGTATGAACAACATATGATAAACCTCACCTCTAAAAACTGCATGAAAAAGTCCTAAGGCTTAATAAATACATGACCTAATTCCTAAGGAAATTACAGTACTGCAGTACAGTTATTAGAAAATTCTTGTTTTTTCCACCATTGTTAGATAGAAAATTACAATATGCAAATATGTTTTTCTGTTTAAGATATTTCGATCATTTGTTATATTTGCCTAGTTAGAGCATCACTTTTCACAAAAATATGTAATGTTCTACTTAAAATGTACACTCACTGGCCACTTTATTAGGTGCATCTTGCTAGTACCGGGTTGGACCCCCTTTTGCCTTCAGAACAGCCTTATTTCTTTGAGCATAGATTTAACAAGGTGTTACAAACATTCCTCAGATATTTTGCTCCATATTGACATGATAGCATCACGCAGTTGCTGCAGATTTGTCAGCTGCACATCCATGATGCAAATATTCCGTTCCACCACATCCCAAGTTGCTCTATAGGATGAGATCTGGTGACTGTGGAGGCCATTGGGGTACAGTGAACTCATTGCCATGTTCAAGAAACCAGTGGTGAGATGATCTGAGCTTTGTGACCTGGTGCATTATCCTGCTGGAAGGAGCCATCAGAAGATGGGCACACTGTAGTGATAAAGGGATGAACATGGTCAGCAACAATACTCAGGTAGGCTGTGGTGCAAATTAAAAGTAAAGGTATTGGCGCTGACTATATACAGGCTATACATAACAAATAGTTGTATAGCCTGAGCATAGTCATCGCCAATACCTTTACTTTTAATTTGCTTCATGGTTGTTAGTGGTCCAGCACACTATTTAAAGGGGCAGCAACTTCACAGCTCACATCACTTTATTTCTAATATCCAATATTTTTTCACTCACAATTTGGAGTCGGGCGCCAACTCTAATTGGTATACTTTTATTACAGGTAGGCTGTGGTGTTTAAACGATGCTCAATTGGCACTAAGGGGCCCAACGTGTGCCAAGAAAATATCCCCAACAACATTACACCACCAGCCTGAACCGTTGATACAAGGGAGGATGGAATCCATACTTTCACGTTGTTTACTCCAAATTCTGACCTTACCATCTTGATGTCGGCGAAATCGAGACTCATCAGACTAGGCAACAATCTTCTATTGTGCAATTTTGGTGAGCCTGTGCGATTTGTAGTTTCATTTTCTTGTTCTTAGCTGACAGGAGAGGCACCCAGTGTGGTCTTCTGCTGCTGTAGCCCATCTGCTTCAAGGTTCAACATGTGCTTTCAGAGATGGTATTCTGCATACCTTGGTTGTAATGAGTGGTTATTTGAGTTACTGTTACCTTTCTATCATCTGAAACCAGTCTGCCCGTTCTTCTCTGACCTCTGACATCAACAAGGCATTTCCTCCACACAACTGCCGCTCCCTGGATATTTTCTATTTTTCTGACCATTCTCTGTAAACCCTAGAGATGTTTGTGTGTGAAAGTCCCAGCAGATCAGAAGTTTTTTAAATACTCAGGCCAGCCCGTCTGGCACCAACTACCATGCCATGTTTAAAGTCACTTAAATCCCATTTTTCCCACATTCCGATGCTCGGTTTGAACTTCAGAAAGTCATCTCTTCACCCACATCTAGATGTCTAAATGCATTGAGTTGCTGCCATGTGATTGGTTGATTAGTAATTTGTGTTACCAAGCAATTGAACAGGTGTACTTAATAAAGTGGCCGGTGAGTGTATATCTAAATAGAACCTACATACTCTGTTGTCTAAATCCTGTTGTTTAACAATTAAAACAATTTGTGTGAAATGGCACAAACCTTTTTCATAACATACTTAATTTTATTTTGTGTAATTGTATAACAAAAATGTTTTAAAAATTGTCATCAATGTTAAAATCATGATCGCTATACTGTTAGTTATCACCTGCATAGCCCGGATTCACACTATAGCGATGCGGGAACCAGCGCGATTCCAGCCTTCTGTGAACTGCTGCAGGCGTCAATGTTAATGACACCCTCAGATTGGTTCACAGATCGCATGCGATCTGATTCCAGTGCAGGGAAAAAAAAGTTCCTGTACAAACTGTATGGCTCAACTCGCATTGCACAGACATTGAATGTGATCGGCACAGCAGAGCGGGTGCAAATCACATGCAATGTCTGTGTTCACTACAGTGTAAATCTGGGCTTAGAGTTACACAGTTTAGATCAGTAATTAGGTAATTCCATATATAGCATTCACAATTCCCTGGTTGCGGATGTTATACAGGGTGGGCCATTTATATGGATACACCTTAATAAAATGGGAATGGTTGGTGATATTAACTTCCTGTTTGTGGCACATTAGTATATGTGAGGGGGGAAACTTTTCAAGATGGGTGGTGACCATGGCAGCCATTTTGAAGTTGGCCATTTTGAATCCAACTTTTGTTTTTTCAATAGGAAGAGGGTCATGTGACACATCAAACTTATTGGAAATTTCACAAGAAAAACAATGATGTGCTTGGTTTTAACGTAACTTTATTCTTTCATGAGTTATTTACAAGTTTCTGACCACTTATAAAATGTGTTCAATGTGCTGCCCATTGTGTTGGATTGTCAATGCAACCCTCTTCTCCCACTCTTCACACACTGATAGCAACACCGCAGGAGAAATGCTAGCACAGGCTTCCAGTATCCATAGTTTCAGGTGCTGCACATCTCGTATCTTCACAGCAGACAATTACCTTCAGATGACCCCAAAGATAAAAGTCTAAGGGGGTCAGATCAGGAGACCTGGGGGGCCATTCAACTGGCCCACGATGACCAATCCACTTTCCAGGAAACTGTTCATCTAGGAATGCTCGGACCTGACACCCATAATGTGGTGGTGCACCATCTTGCTGGAGCTATGATGTGAACGTGCCAGCTTCAGTGCATAAAGAGGGAAACACATCATCAAGTAGCAATTTCGCATATCCAATTGCCTTGAGGTTTCCATTGATGAAGAATGGCCCCACTATCTTTGTACCCCATATACCACACCATACCATCAATTTTTTGGTTCCAACAGTCTTGGAGGGATCTATCCAATGTGGGTTAGTGTCAGACCAATAGTGGTGGTTTTGTTTGTTAACTTCACCATTCACATAAAAGTTTGCCTCATCACTGAACAAAATCTTCTGCGTAAACTGAGGGTCCTGTTCCAATTTTTGTTTTGCCCATTCTGCAAATTCAGTGCGCCAATCTGGGTCATCCTCCTTGAG
>BLSH010494877.1:693452-709807 GCA_018402905.1 Glandirana rugosa
CCCCTTCCCCGGGAACAGGGGTAGTTGTAACGAAAAAAACACCATAACCACGTCATTTCCGAAGAAAGACTGTTGATCTGGTACGTGTAGTAAAAAACAAGTTCATAGTGACATAACACGAGGAATTTTTTTAGTGTGACAAAAAAGGTCTCTTCGGAGATAAAGAGGATTCCAATGAACACCCAAAAAGAAAGATAAGGCTTGTTAAAGAGACCGTCAACACCGACGTTAGAAAGAACCAGACGGACTGGAACCGAACCATAGTTCTCTAGGGGCTTAAAAGGTGAAGAATTATTCATGTTAAATTTGTCAGTAAGTACTGTTCAATCACTTATTAAGAAGTGGAAAATTCGGGGATCTCTTGATACCAAGCCAAGGTCAGGCAGACCAAGAAAGATTGCAGCCACAACTGCCAGAGAAATTGTTCGGAATAGAAAGAAAAACCCACAAGTAACCTTAGGAGAAATAGAGGCTTCTCTGGAAAAAACAGTGTGATTTTTTTAAGGAGCACAATACAGTGATACTTGAACAAAAAATGATGTGCATGGTCTAGTTGTCAGAAAGAAGCCTTTACTGCACCAATACCACAAAAAAAGCAATGTTGATGGGGACAAGGGCCCCTTCCCCACAACCTTGGGTTGTGGTTGTGAGGGCCTGCGGGTGGGGGGCTTATCGGAATCTGGAAGCCCCCTTTAACAAGGGTGCCCCCAAATCCCATTGCCCCCCATGTGAATAAGTATGGGGTACATAGTACCCCTACCAGTAAATCAGTTGTGCTACATAAAGTGTGATTCAATGTGCAAACAATATTGTAATACAATAAAGTCCATGAATTGTGTGATATTTAAAGTCAATAAAACCCATATGATGTGCAAACTTGAAGCAAGAAGACATAAAGTACAAATGCTCAAACAATTATGTGAAGCAGTGATATAATTCATCAGCTGTGCTCAGTTGATTGAAGATAATCATATCATCATTAAGTGCAAAACATGCCAAACTCAAAGTGCATTGTGCTTATCCTCCACCGGTCACACTAGCAGCTCACCTCACATAAACATCAAAACAGCAGTATTCCCCCTGGGGGATCTGGTATGGTTACACTCTGGGAATGGAAAGACTCTCTGGTGTCCACTTCTCCACTAGTAAGGCTATCAAGCCTCTCAGCCGATACATACAGATGACAAAAAAGGCAATATCTAGTGCTCACTGCTAAAATCGGGTTTATTGTAAATAAAAGCAATTGCACTTACATACGAGACACATCAGCTGTGCTGGCTGTAACAGACACTGCATACAAAGCTGGGATAACCAGTCTGGTCTCAGGCTCCTCCCCCTAGATGCATGTTCTTCATTAACATGACTTCATCAGTAGGGTTGGAGCTAAGACATCACCTACTAAGCTTATATACTGCTGCAAAGCCTGTGCCCATAGAGCGATCAGTTCCTCTGTAGCATCTCAAAACACCGGAATGGCCAGTTTCCAATATGATTCAGGTTCCATAGACTTTAATAGGGTTCGTTGTTCGGGTCAGAACTTTTTCTCTGCTCGGGAGTTCTGGTGCGAACCGAACAGGGGGATGTTCGGCCCATCTCTACTAAGATACTGTGGGATAGTGACATGAATTTAGAGACAGGGTCTCAGCATATCAGTACAATCATATCTTTACTAGAATACTGAGGATAGGAACACAAAGGTAAGTTCATGCAAACGGTTTAGTTGCTTTCTTACCCACTTTTATGCTTTAAAAAAAAAAGTAATCACTATGTTGTAAAAGTCATTACAAGATGCATCAAATGCAACACAAAATGTTCACTTTGCTGGACCACTGAAGGGGTTAAATGCTTGCTGAGTTGAGGAGTGCATGGATAAGGTGTGTTACTTACCTTATTCTGTATTCCAGCACTGTTCTCTTTTACCCAAAGCTCTGAGCTGTCTCTTGACATCATCGCCTGTAAGGAAGGGGTATTAAGGGCCATGCTTTCTGATCAGGTCTGTCAGCTGACCTGATTGAAAGAGGACTTGTGTCTGTTTACAACCGGCTACCTCCAAGCCCAGACCGGTCCAGAAAATAAATGAATCCGTTTCAATTTTTCCAGACCTAAAGGTGATGGATCAGAGGTAGCCTGATGTAAAGGGACCCAGATCGGTTCACATCTGACCATCCATAGAGCTATCATGGGTCCACCCCTGTCCACACTGAACAGACACATGTAAAAAAAACTGACATTCGTCTTATTCAGCTCTGTTTCAGCAGGGGACTTACTCCCAGATACTCTGCTGAACGGAATGGAGCAGCTCTGTGTGAAAGAGTCTTAACTCTGCATTTTAGGTGAGGAGGCAAGCCTGTGACCAGGGTCCGAGGGGGCAATGCTGGACTGGTTGCTTGGATTGAGAGGCCCTGTTGAAGCAAGAAATAAGGTTAGTATTATACCTTTTTCATGCACTCCCAGACTAAATTAGCATTCACCATTGAATTACAGAGGTGGGACACTGCATGGGTACAATTTTCTGATTTATTTCCTGGAATCAGCTTTAAAGTGAATTATGTATGGGGTACACATAAACACCCCCTCCCTAGCAGCACATACTCAACTTCCGTTTGCTCCCCTGACACTCCAATCAGCTGCAGGAGTAAAAAGAGTAAGCCATCTGCAAGCTCCCTGCCCCTGCCCCATGTGACAGCACTTGGCCAATCCCTAAGTACAAGCACTGCCACACTGGAGGAAGATGAATGAGTTACAGAATCTTCCATACCTGGAAATACCAGGTATGTCACTTCACATTCAACAGCTGAACAGAGGAAAGTTGATCATGTGCTGCTGGGAGGGGAAAATGAACTTGTTGCTTTCATCCAACCCAAACCCTAAGCTTATAATTATCATGTCAAAAAGGATTATCACAACAACCTGCACTATCAAGCTCATAACAGCACTGCATTCATACCAAACCAATCGTAATGTCAAAACACAATGTACAAAAATGCCTGTGCTCATAACTCTGGTGGCAAAATAAAAGCAATAAAGTAACTGATCTAATATTTATCATTAAATTCAGAATATTCAGACACCTACAGTACATGATATTTTTTCTTTTGTTTGACATGCACATCCAATGGATAGTACATGTGATGTACATTTCTCTTAATCAGAAGAGAACAATGACATATTCAATGTTCTAGTCCTGGGGACCGACATACTGTCAGCTGGCACCTGTTGTGATTGTTTTGTATCTACACATGCTTAAAGAGGAACTGAAGTCGGCTCACATAATTTGTAATATAATCATTTTTGCCATTCTGAAGCTTTCCTTCAACCACTTTGCATATTATTTTATATATGCTCTACTTGCCAAATATGCTGCAGATATTGCTCCCTCTACTGAGTCTGACTGCAGCCATTTTAACTGTGGGCAGCTGTTCACTTCCTGGATTTCCTGGCAAACTCTCACAAGAGTGAGAGAGAGAGAGAGCTGTGCATGATGTCATAAGCCTAGGCTAATGACCAGACAAGAAACAGGAAGTGGGCTGTATGAGGTATTTAATCATTTGCCCTTACTCAAGATGGCCACAGCCAGAAATGCTAGGAGGTGTTTTTAAAAGAGATTTCTCACCAAAATATAGCAAAGAGACTGTAAAGGAAATGTGTAAGTTCTGTATATAATTGTATTCTATTTTGTATGTATTGCACACTGCACTCATTGTGCACACGACACTAATAATGTTTTCATTACATGTTTGCATTCTTTTGAGTCCTGATTAGAATTAGCCTGCCTATGTTATGCCCTTTGCTACCATACAAGTACAATTGTAATATTTAATGTGATACCTACATAATCATGTGTATAAACACCTTCAATTGCGTCATAATGAAGCAGAACCGTTATTTGATGCTGAGTGTATCTTTTGTGTCTGTTCCCTACTGCAATAGTTATTATTAATTTAGAGCCACTAATCAATATGAGGATAGGAGTTGCCTAGGAGGGGTATTTACAGGTGACCCTGAGAATCCGAAACGAGGAGCTTGAGACAATCCGGGAATTTCTGATAATCAGCTGGCTGAGGTAAGCCTTTTGCTTACATTTGAGTTATCAGACTTCCTTGATCGGTAAGGCATTTTCGGGACAAAGGTTACCTATTTTACTCCCCCTTAATCTTACTTACCCCTTAATCAAACTTTATTGATTGGTGGTTATATGTTATGTCATCACTGTCTACTGTCCATCGGAGTGTTATAGATAAGAAAGGGAAGAATAGTGCTGTTCACAGGTATATGAAGTACACATCTGCTAGATAAAGTAGTTTAGAGGCAAGAGGGTATAGGCACAAGTAGAGAAGAGAGAAGACTGGCCAGTCATTATTGGTCTGTTCCCTACTGCAGTAGTTATAATTAATTTAGAGCCACTAATCAATATGAGGATAGGAGTTGCCTATCTACAAAATTCCATGTCAGAGGCATGAATGGTTGGTTGAGTTTGCTATGAATATTCAAATGAATTAAATAGTGTTTTTGGTTTGTGATGCTCGGATGCAGTGAAGATCCTCTTTAAAGCAGAACTCCGGGCAAAATCTTTTTTTCATAGTTTTAATGCTGCTTTCCTACCTTTCTAGAAAATGTAGTCCATCTTCTGATTGCCTCTGTAGTTTTTGAGAAACAGCCCGTGCATTTTTTAAATAATGGGGTTGATTCCCAGTGTTTTCCTGTTTGCAAGACCACAGGCTGCTGTGCCTTGCATTCCACTGGTCTTGTCACGTTCCTCCTGTAGTTTAGTTCCACCAGCACTTCCTGCTTGCTGCAGTGGGTGGACTAGTAAGTAAGATACCCGGTCTGAACCTCCCACATTGGCAGTGCTCCCCTTCTCCCATCACAAGCCCAGTTGGAGCTGACAAGTTCCCTCAAACCATTTAACCTCATACATGCCAGCAGTGTTAATTTAGTTGACTAAAATATTTTGGTCAACTAAATTAATACCATTTTAGTCAACTAAAATACGACTAAAACAATTCAGATGACTAAAATACGACTAAAACGAAAATGACATTTTAGTTAAAAAACTAAAATACGACTGAAACCAAAACAATTTATATAAAAAATGTACGAAGATATATCACATGGCTGCTTGCCATCGTGATAGTGGATGTCTTAAGAATAAACTATTGTATTAAGAGCAAAAGAGGGAGCAACATCCATAATTCTAGGAGGCTGCGAACCTATCTGGCTTGCATAAAGTCAGCCCGCTAAAGCCAAAGGACACCCCAATATTCTAAAAGGAAGGAGTATATGAGAACAGAGATTACCTCTATTAGTATACAAAAAGAAATCTGGATCCCTGGTATCCTGGGAAGGGTCAGAGTGGCGGCTGCTCATCCCTGCTTTGTGACCGGCTTTTTAAATAGGATGGGAGAGGAGGAGCCGCACGTCATGTACGGCGCACAGTAATGATGTCACTCGGATGGTCATGTGGGTCGGCACGTTCGCGCATGCGCGTCAGTGTCGGAGGATTACGTTGCATAGCCAGATGCGTGGAGGGGCCCGCCCCCATCGCGCGTCTGTCCCCATAGCAACGAAGTTGCCACCGGGAAGCTGGTGGGAGAGGGACCGCACCCAAAGTCGAAACCAGGGGGGGCGCCTAAGGGAGGAAAGGAATGGGATGAATCCCAAGAGGAGAGAACTAAAAAACAGCCTCCACTCCGGAGAAGTCATGCCCCCATCCCTGTGGGGGAACTGCCACATGCCTCGGCCCTCTATGTCCAAGCCCCCTGCTCAAAAGAGGACGGGGGGCCTCGGTGCGCCAGGCAGTGGAGAGCTCCCCCCAGAGACAACTTCCGGGAGACTGGACCCTGGTAGTAAAAAAGAAAAAACAGGGCATGGAGGCACCCCAAATAACTCAGTGGGAGGGAGGCAAAAAAAAAAAAAAGGGAAAAGGAAGAAACCCCCCCCCGAACCACACACAGCATAAATGGTAGGATATCACATTCAATGCTGCAAGGCTGAGCTTGCAACTAAATCATGAAATTATATCTAACCGATTCACTCACCTTAATGAGCAGCAATCCTATATGAACCAAGCTGGAAACAATGTAAATGCTAGGCACCAATCTACTGTTTGTCTCTATCCCACCCTCCAGATGCAAAACCCTCCAAGAATGGTCTGTAACTAAGATGTTCATTTAAGCCCAGGGGGAGGTGGCCCCAAGGTCTGCTATCCAGCATGATTGCCGCTGCAGCAGAACCTTGTCCCAGTTTCTGCCCCTGGCACTGGGGTGTATTAGTTTAAGGATTACAAAGGAAATCCTTGGAAACCAGCTATTATGGCAATGCTGGACATGGCGTCCCAGCTGGGCCTCGGGGTTAGCAGTTTTCATATTCGCAATATGTCTAATAGCTCGCTTGGAGAACTCCTGGATGGTTTTGCCAACATAGAACCCTCTGCATTGGCACATAAATAAATATACCACATAGGAGGTTCTAAAGTTGGCAAAATGTTGGGGTTTGTAAGGTTTACCATTGGGTAGCATTACATTGTTCTGGGTGTTCATATAGCGCCACATGGAGCATCATCTCCCACATGTAAAGGTGCCCTTACGTTTGCAGGGATCACCTCTAAAGGAACCAACATATTCACTTTTGACCAGTTGGTCCCTTAATGATCTAGCGCGACTATAAGTGATGGCCGGAGATGGGGGTAAGTGAGGTTTTAATGTAGGGTCTGATGTGAGCAGGTGCCAGTGCTTATTGATAATATGTTTAATGGTCTTATGCTGCTTATTAAATTTAGTGATAATCCAAGTGATCTGTGATTGGTCAGTTGCTTTTGTTGTAGTGGAAAATAGGAGGTTTTGTCGAGACTGGCTATTCCCTCTGTTGAAAGCCTTTTTCAGGCATGTGTGAGAATAACCTCTTAAAAGAAGTCTCTCTCTAAGCTTGGCTGTTTTGAGGAGAAAATTGTCCTGATTTGAGCAATGCGTTTCAGGCGTAGATATTGCGTGAAAGGAATAGATTTAACGAATGGTGCCGGATGGAAGCTTCCAGCGTAAAGAATGGTATTCCCAGCTGTGGGTTTGCGGTGTAAACCGTTGGATAGACTTCATCCTCTTCTTTTTGAATGGTCACATCCAAAAATGTGATAACCCTTGGATTAAATGAATTGTTATTCATCTGTCTCACAAATTCTTCCAGTAACTTAGTGGATCCCTCCCATATCAGAAATACATCATCTATATATCGAAACCATACCTGTATATGGCATGTGAAAGATGATGTACACTCATCTGAGAAGAGGGATCTTTCCCACTCCCCCAGGTACAGATTGACGTACAATGGGGCACAGCAAGTCCCCATCGCGACGCCCTGTACCGGGAGGAAGTGGGAACCATCAAATGTAAACAGATTGTGTGTCAGAATGAACTCCAGGGATTCTCCTAAGAAAGCATTGAGTTTCTTATCGTCTGTGTAGGATTGTGAAAGAATATGCTTTATAACAGCAATCCCTTTGTTATGAGGGATTGAACTGTATAAAGCTTCTACATCCACACTTACCAGAATTGTTTCTGGTGATGTTTGTATTCTTTCAAGATGCTGTAGAAGGTGGATGGTGTCCCTTATATACGAAGGGAGACTGAGGGCGTGAGGTCATAAGTGTGCGTCAATGTATTTGCTTAAATTTTCCGTAATGCATCCATTACTGGAAATAATCAGTCTTCCCAGAGTAGCCCTGGAGTTCTTGTGTATTTTGGTTAAGCTGTAAAAGGTGGGTATTTTAGGATGTTTTGTTCGAATCAGCTCCCAAGTATCCCTATCAATGCAGTCACCAGCATAAGCCTCATCTACCATTAGGTAGAATTGAGCATTAAATTTTTCAATTATTGATTTTTGGATGGGTCTATACCACTCTTTGTTTTTGAGAATATCAAGACACATATTTTTGTATTGGTCATTGCTCAAGATTATGATATTGCCACCCTTATCGGATGGCTTTATCGTAAGATCATGGTATTTTTTTAGAGTCTCTAAGGCATGCTGATCTGCGGGGGTGAGGTTACGTTTGGGAGTATGGGTCTTTATTTTCTTAATCTCTGCTGTGGTTATCGATAAAAATGCAGCTAAGTTGGGATTAGAGTTGAGGGCGGGAAATTTATCCGGTTTCTTTTTGGGTATATGTACATTCTGATAGGATCTATTTTGGGAGCTAATGTGTTCTTGTAACATATTTTCAAAGTCTAAGGAATCTATTAGATCCATGGGATCCTGTCAGATTGTTTATCTGTGGATGCTCTGTGTAATGGAAGTTCCAGTTTAGAATATATGCTTTTGTATATCAACTTTATTCCGAATAAATTGAGATCCTTGATGATTTCAAAGGAATCCACATCTGTATCTGGTCAGAAACTGAGGTTCAGGATGTCTTATTGTTTTTATATTTGTGCTTGGCTCGTGTCTTGAGCCGAGTTTTCCCCTGAAACTAAAAAAGTGTGGTCTGAGGAGGGGCCCGGAGTAGGTATAGTGGATGTAGGAGTGGTCCGGGGTTGTGAATTGCGAGTAGAGATGTGATCTGAGGTGCCGGAAGCACCAGAAACATAAGTGGTGGAAGTGTTCGGTACAGAGGAAAGCCCATCACCTTTTGGACCCAAAGGGTCAGTAGAACAGATATCCAGTGAGTTACCTTTATATAGAAGAGTGTTGAGAAGAAGGTTCCATTGGGCATTTTTTGGAGGAGTTGGAGTCCTCTTCAGATCTTATATGTTGCTTTCTTTTGAACGTCTTTTTGAAACGTGAACCTTTTTGTGAAGAAAGAGAATTCAAAGAGTTAATAGAAGAACTAGATCCCATGTCACTGGCATCCAAATTATTTTTTAGGGAGTTTTTATAACGTGTTTGATTATTTTTTTGCCATCTGTAGGCCTTTCATTCTTGGAAGACTCTCTTATCCCTCCAGAATTTTTTATCCTTGGTCGCCAACGTATCATGAGTGACTCGACCGAGAGAAACTCTGATCTTGTCCTCATGATATTTGAAGGCCTCCAAGGATTTGAAGGGTTAAGGTTTTTGGTATATAAGGTCAATATCTTTATCTAATAAGAGTATACGTTTACGATACTCCTCAATGAGGAGTACCATCATTGATCTTGTACATGTTTGTAAAATATTCTACCATTTTTTGTTGAATGTGGGGTCCAAATCTTCCAAAAGTGGGAAGATTTGTACCCGTAACCCAAAAGGATTGATGTCTTCCCTCAAATACCTTTCAAAGCTGTCAGTATGCCAGAAATAGCCTTCCTCTCGACCAGCCTCCCCAGACGTGAAAAAAGGGAGGAAAGTTCTGAGCTTGGTGCCCCTTTTTTGGCATATTCTTTGGAATAGCCTGCCATTAGAGTCCCCCATTCCTTACCTTGGAACATAGTAGGATAAATCTACAACACAATTTGTAAAGTTATGAAAAAAAAAAAAAAAAGGCAAACACAATATACAATACTTTCTCAAAACGAGATCAGTATTGGCATATGTTCATGCTATTTTAAATTCATTAAGTTATACAATGTAAATGGAGGTAGGAGATGTGTGGTGGTAAAATGGGGGTTGGGTATCTTCTACCCTAGTCATGAGAAATGTGGTACCACCACCCAGGCCCTTCTAGTTCTGGCAGCATCCCTGTATTGAAGTAATTTTAGAAATTACTCCTCCAGTACAATAACTTTAGTGGCAGTTTAAACAGAAAAACAAACTTGAATAAAATATTACATTTTATTTTACAGTTGTATTAAAAGTGTATGATCAGGTTGACGTATGGATTAGCCATAAAACCATGGTACATACAATACAGTACAGTGTACAATTCATGGAAGTAGGAGTCTTCTAGGATGAATGCCCTACATGTTTCGGGTCCAGATACCCTTCTTCTGGGGCAATATCATGCATCCAAGTGAAGAGTCAACAACTTTTTTTCTAAGAGTAAAAAATAAAACATTTACAAATTGATCTATACCGCAATATATTCATCAGCAGGGAAGGAAAACAGCCAACCAACCTACCCAGTATTGCAGCATGGATGTGTGTACCCAAAAGGAACCGCAGCTGGGGGGGGAGGGGAAAAAGAAGGGGATGGTTGGGGAAGAAGGAAAAAACGGGAAATGCCGACCCGACACCCCAAAGCAGGAATCCAGAGGACAATCTGAAAAATATAAAATTGTGGGGCGTGGCCAAGAGCGGCATGTGAGTGGACGTCTCTCACAGAGCCCCCGTGCTTGATCCTGAAAAAATCCTTCTCCCAGGCGATCCAGGCCATCAATCCAGCTGATTCCTTCCACGCGGTGGGTACCAGACACCCGTGCAGTATCGGCGATCCACTCCAGCACCATGATGACCCACAAACAGGAGAAAGGAGGGGGTCCGGCCAACACACAAAATGGCACCGCCACAGATGCGGCTTTGCCACAGCGCCAGGACAAGCCTAAAGACCCTGATAAGCAGCCCAAAACTCCTAAGGCGGCCACTAAGGACCCCCCTAAGGACATGCTGTACTACACACAAAAATTGGCTGGCACAGCTACCCAGTCCCTGCAGGGGACCTTAGAAGGTACCCCAGCCATCTTCCACGTGGCCCAGGACGACACCATACAGGCCCATACTGACATGGCAGACCCTGGCACCACTGACTCAGAAGAGGAGGAGGAGGGGGACGCAGTGCAGCCTACCCTGGCAGAAATATTGAGAGCAGTGCACAGCATCTGTGGATACTCTGAAAGAGCACTTAGGGGGCCTGAAGAAGGAAGTAGGACTGATCTGCCATGAATTACAGAAAATTAGGGAACGTACTGTGGCTGCAGAGGGTCGCATAAGTGACCTGGAGGACAAGTTAACCCCACTATTGCGGGAAACCCAGATTACAGCGCGCTAACGAACTTGAAGGGGAAGATATCGAAAATCGTCTCAGACTAAATAATATTTGCATTGTGGGTCTCCCAGAGAAAATAGAGGGCAGAGATCCCTCTGAATTTACTGAGCGGTGGCTCCTGGAGGTGTTTGGGAACAATGTTTTTACCCCCTTATACTCTGTGGAACAAGCGCACCGGGTCCCCTCCAGGCCCCTCCCACTGGGACACCTGCCACGCACCCTGCTCGCAAGACTCCTCAATTACAAGGATAAGGAAATTATTCTCCGCCTTGCTAGAGAACGTAAAAATATCCAATATAACGGAGCCCGCATTTCCTTTTATCCGGATTACTCATCAGAAGTGCAGCGCCGCAGGGCCAAGTTCTCTGAAGTAAAAAAGAGACTTCAGAGGGTCCAAGCCACCTATGCCATGCTTTACCCAGCCAAACTCCGAATCTTATCCAGAGGGCAAGCACACTTTTTTGAGTCAGCTGTTGAGGTGTCTGCTTGGTTGGATGAAAATGAGGGCACTCTGCGCCAAGCCAGGAGACCACCTCCTGAAGAGGACTGGAAGTTCTTTCCTCGTGGATATCTAAGGTTGGCGGACGGACTTTGTGCTTTGTGTTTTCCAGTCCCCCCCCCAGCATGGCCTGGGGTTTGCTAGGGAGCCCAAATACACTCTTTAACTGTTGAGCAGAAATGGAGCTTCGACAGGTTTGCACACACTTGTAGTGTAATAGTTGTTTAACATTTATTGTTACTTCAATGCAGCAGCAGCAGAGGATGAAGCGTCCTGCAATTCTTGCTCTGACAATGCTCTGGCTGCTACCAGTTCTCTGTTGCTTTTCAAGTTCGATCCACTTTGCTGCATCACTGGGTGACTGGCCTCCCGCAAAGGAGCACCAGCCACTGCATTGGCACCACCTCGCCCGGTCGGGTAGGAGGAGGTTCGATTTGTTAGTTAAAGTTGTTCTTTCCTTTTCTGTTGACTTTTTTAACTGTTTAACACAAACAGCATTGCCCCCACTTATAGTAATTGGACACCAACTTGAGAGAGGAGCTGATGTGACTGTAACCCCCAGTAGACACTGTCCCCACCAGCCCGAGCCCGTCAGGTTCTGTAAGTGCTATTTACCACTAACATGTCTACGCTCCCGGTAATCTCCTGGAATGTCCGGGGCCTCCAGAATACACTTAAACGAACCATGGTGTTTGCGGTGTTGGGCAGGCACCTTCCTGCCATACTTGCCCTGCAGGAAACTCACCTGACACCGGACACTGTGTCCTGCTTGAACTATTCCTGGGCGGTATGGTCATATCACTCCACACATACCTCCTACTCGAGGGGGGTGAGTGTGTTAATACATGGCTCCATAGACTATCAGGAGTTAGATAAGTCAATTGATAGTGAAGGCAGATATGTGATATTAACTTGTCGTATATATTGTTTGAAATGTACTCTAGCATTTGTTTATATACCTCCACCATTTAATTCTGCTGTCCTAAGGGAGCTATTGGCCTATCAGCTGAGACATCCAGACCTGCCCTTTTTTATAATGGGAGATTTAAACTGTTACCTTGACCCACTGCTCGACAAACATCCTCCGCCACCATTAGTGGGGGGAGTGCGCAAGACGGCTCTGAGGAAGTTTGTGGATGAGGTTGGGTGGGTGGACCCATGGAGACATAGGTACCCTCAGCAAAGACAATTTACCTGCTTCTCAAAAACGCATATGTCCTTATCAAGGATAGATATCTGTCTGTGTCAGCCTTCCGCTGCTCATTTTATACAGGAGGTCCGACATTTGGTGAGAAGTGTCTCTGACCACTCGCCTCTGTTGGTCCTTCTACAGGCTAAACAGGTTAACACTCTCTCGAAGGCGCCATGGAAGTTAAATGCCTTTTGGCTGCACTTATTCCCTTATCACAATCAGGTCGCAGGTCAAATTGCTGAGTTCTGGCGAGTGCATGAGGGGGCCCTTGACCTGCTAGTAACTTGGGACTCATTTAAGGCTTTCTTGCGAAGGGTATTGATTGCTGAGATCACCCAGATCAAAAACCACACGCATGCCCAGAGAGAGCAGGTGGAACAGCTGGTGGGCCAATTGGAAGCTGCATATATAGACGATCCCACAATCCAACATAGTGAATTGTGGGTTGCTGCCCAGGAAGCTTTGAATCGTATCCATGATTCTACAGCTGATAGGAAGAGATTTTTCACGAGGCTGGCCTTCTATGAGGAGGGCGAAAGGACTGGTCGCCTCCTTGCAAAAATAGTGCATTCCCAACGAACGATTCAGTCAATAGGCGCTCTGCGTGACGGTACAGGTAGGGCGACTAATGACCCAGAGACCATCTTAAAGGAGTTGGTTAACTTTTATTCTACTCTATATAGATCTGGGGAGGTGGTACGACAGTATTTACGAGACATGGAGCTGCCGTGTTTATCTGAGGGACAGAGGCAACTGTTAGACTCCCCTATTACCCTAGAAGAGCTGGAGGTGGTGGTAGGCTCCTTCCCTAATTTTAAGGCACCCGGGGATGATGGTCTCCCGATGGAGATATATAAGCAGTATGGGGCAGATGTTCTTCCACCATTGCTAAAAGTGCTAGAGGCGGCGAGGGAACAGGGCTGTCTTCCTGGAACTATGACTAGGGCCTGCATTGTGCTGATCTTAAAACCGGGGAAGGACCCTCTTAGCCCCACATCATATAGGCCCATCTCCCTCCTGCAGACTGATATAAAAATCCTGGCCAAAGTTTTGGCCTTGCAACTTAATAAGCTTATTTCCTGTTTAATACATCCTGACCAAGGCTTTATGCTGGAGAAGTCTACGTCTCATAAGCTGCGTAGACTGTTTGTCAATCTTAAGGCGGGAGCGGATAATGAGGGGAATCGGGCATTGCTATCATTGGACGCCCACAAGGCCTTTCATAGTATTGAGGTGAGGCGGGAGGAAGTAGAGAGGAGACATTGCTGGAAGTGGCAGCAGAGGAGGCACACTGCTTGAGTGAGAACGTTCCCCTTGAAGATTAGGACGCCCCCTCTCCATACCACCAAGAGGGCGGGCCAAATAGGATCTAGGGCCACCAGCATTACCTTCATTGTTGGAGTGAGACACCACCTGACGGGTTGGGACCTTCGAGATACCATTACACACCCCATTTGGGGACCCGGGCTGGGTGATTAGCCTATGCGCATTCCACGCTTACTTCTGGTAAGCTGCTATCTAATTAAGGTGGAGGTTTCACAGTGACATGCAATCCATCCTCACGTGGTGTTCTTGAGTGTAAAGTCGTCTATTTTGAACATTTAATATTCTGGAGAATTGTTTTTGCACCATATTTGCACTATATTTGTCATCTATACAATATTGATGCATGATAATCAGAGAGTATTGCTGTTTATAGCTGGTCTATCACATATCTGTTCAGAGTTGATATTTGATAATTTTTTATTTTTGTATTCTCTTTGATCTTTACTTATTTGTCTTCCATTGTGCGCATTGGATGAGTGTCTTAAAGATTGTGACATATCTACTTCATAGGTTGATATATCAATTCACTCCGTAGTATACTATCTATTATTAAAATTAGGTTTTCATAGCCTATTACCTTAAATAAGCACAACCTTCCTTTGATAATTTTATTGAGTGGGCATACCTGTGGGCCACTATGCAGAAGACGGGATTTGGTCATACAGTTTTATCCTGGGTTAAATTACTTTATTCTCCACTTAAGGCGGTGATTAGGGAAGCGGGGAGGATGTCAGACCCTTTTCCACTGTTTCGGGGCACTAGGCAGGGGTGCCCATTGTCGCCCCTGCTATTTGCCATAGCTATTGAACCTATGGCAGCCACAATTAGGGCCGACTCTTTGATCCAGGGATTTCGGTATGGGCCTGCGCAGGAGAAAGTCATGCTCTACGCAGATGATACTATGCTTCTACTGGGCGATACGGGGAGCTCCCTTGACCGAGCTATGACAGTGATTAGGGAGTTTGGTTTGTACTCCGGCCTGTCCATTAATTGGACCAAGTCATCCATTATGCTCCTGGACCGGCAGCTGGAGGGTGGTAAGACCACCCTTAAAGACATACTGGTGGCTGGGTCCTTTAGATATCTGGGCGTTTTTGTAACACCGAACCCCCTGGAGTATGTCTCCCTTAATCTCTCTCCCCTGCTGGGTCGGATTAGGTATTAAAATATTAGGTACCATTAAAGTATGAGCCAGATTTAAGCTTTCCCTAGTTGGAAGGACCAATCTTATAAAAATTATTTTTATGCTGCAATTACTTTATGTTTTGCACAACTCCCCCATGGTTATACCCCTCAAACAATTTTGAATTATCAATTCTATTTTTCGCTAGTTTTTGTGGCAATCCCGGGCTCCGAGGATTAGGCTAGAGCAATTGCAGAAGCCCAAAGACGCGGGTGGCTTGGCGCTCCCGAATCCCTGGATCTATTATTTGGCCACCCAGATGCAACATATTGCCAGGGCCACGCCCGACCGAGAGAGTGCACAGTTAGACCCTACACTTGCTTTACTAAAACATGTAACGGGGGTGGACAACGTGGCGGAGGATTTGGAGGGCATGGTATTTTCAAAATCTAATAAACGATTCCCCACATTTGCTCTCATGCAAAAAATCTGGAATAAGGTTCGCCAGTTGCAAGGTGTACAGGGGTTTACCAGGTTTAGCCCCATATGGGACAATAAATTCTACAACAAGTTGCACAAACTGTCTGATGGACCCAGGTGGAGGCAGTTCGGGGTGGCCCGCCTGTCACAGATATTTGTGAATGGTACCCTGCGATCATTCTCGGACATGAGGGCCTCCTTCGGAATTCCACAGTCCATGTGGTTCTGCTATTTGCCATTATAGCATGCGGTCCGGGCCCAGACTAACAGTGTAATCTGGGTTAGCTCTCCCTCCCCGGTGTTTAACCACTTGACAACTGGGCACTTAAACCCCCTTAACAACCAGACCAATTTTCAGCTTTCAGTGCTCTCACACTTTGAATGACAATTACTCAGTCATGCAACACTGCACCCATATGAAATTTGCGTCCTTTTTTTCACACAAATAGAGCTTTCTTTTGGTGGTATTTAATCATCTCTGGGTTTTTTATTTTTTGCGCTATAATTAAAAAAAGACCGAAAATTTTGTAAAAAAATGAATTTTTCTTCGTTTCTGTTATAAAATTTTGCAAATTAGTAATTTTTCTTCATAAATTTTGGCCAAAATTTATACTGCTACCTATCTTTGGTAAAAAAAAAAAAAATTAGTGTATATTATTTGGTCTTTGTGAAAGTTATAGAGTCTGCAAGCTATGGTGCCAATCACTGAAAATTGATCACACTTGATTTACTGACGGCCTATCTCATGTCCCGAGACCCTAACAAGCCAGCAAAGTACAAATACCCCCCAAATGACCCCTTCTTGGAAAGTAGACATTCCAAGGTATTTAGTAAGAGGCATGGT
>BLSH010494877.1:711280-723030 GCA_018402905.1 Glandirana rugosa
CTTATTCCAGAGGTACCAGAGATGTCGTGGCTCACGTGACACCCAGGAGGGAGTCAGGGTAAAATTTCTCGAACCGACCACAGTTTACCCGGTTACATGTTAACACAAAATGCAACACTGTCTGAGTCACTCGTGTTGTCGTGTCGGACGTTGTGGAGGAGGGTGACGAGTAGTAGGTAAACGGGGTGTAGATAGAAGGTAAATAGACGACGGAAGCTACCTTTAGGAAGGTTTTTAACTGCAGGAGGGTCTTAGCGCCAAGGGCGCGCGGGGGACCCCGCGCGTGTGCCCTTGTAGGCACTGGCAGCCCAGGTTCATCACGATCCGTGATCAGTCGGGTCCCCCGGACCCGACGGTCACGGATGTTCCCGTGTGCGCGCCCCAGGGGGCGCGCGGGAACCGCGATTCTGGGAGGACGTCAATTTTTGGAAGGATTTCCATCGAAGGCAGCAGATAAATGGAAGATAGATGTGGGGCAAATGGATGATGAGCAGTGGGAGGAGGTGTTGCAGGCTGTGCTGTTGTGCTCACTGAGTCTGTCACAACGTAAAACACAATTGTACATTGGCCCATTTGACACCAGCCAAGCTCTTTAAAATGGGACTGAGGGAGGACCCACAGTGCACTCGGTGCTGTAGAGACCATGGAGACCTTATTCACCTCCTCTGAAGGTACCCAAAACTGCATATTTACTGGCTCGGAGTCATTAACACCATTAATAAAGTTTTTGGGGTTACTATTCCGTTGGACCCTAAACCAGCTCTTTTAAGAATCCTTGACTATCTCCCTATTGATGATATTACAAAGCAGGCCGTTGGTAGAGCACTCTTTCAGGCACGCAAATTAGTACTCCAACATTGGAAAGATTCTGACCCCCCATCTCTGAAGGAGTGGATTGCCTGGATGGGAGATTTGCTCCGATTGGAGAAATAAATTTTTCAACACAGAAATTGTGCTGCCAAGTTTGATAAATTATGGGCCCCATGGCTGGACACCCCTGGGTTGTCGCCTAAGGAACTGACCATTGACCGAATACTGGTATGGGGCGGTGGCGTTTGAGGAAGGGGTAAGAATACGGTGGGAGACTATTCAACTATTGGAGGGAAGGTAGCTCTTGCGTTAATGCTTGATTACGGGCTAATGCTGAAGTTTTTGTTTCTATCATTGTTTCTTCTTTTTATCTTCTTCTCTGTGCGGGTATATATTGTAGACTCCCTGGAATGTACTTTTTCTCTAAACCAGTAATGTACTGTTAATGTACGCTATTTTACTGCTTTTATGATAGAAAAAAAAAAAGAAACTATAAATTTGTATATAAGCCACACTCATAATTCTGCATTTATATCATGGCCAATAGCTAGGGGCAACTCTATATTTATATAAAAAATGTACGAAGATATATAACATGGCTGCTTGCCATCATGACAAAGTGGATGTCTTAAGAATAAACGATTGTACTAAGAGCAAAAGAGGGAGCAACATCCATAATGCTAGGAGGCTGCGAACTTATCTGGCTTGCATAAAGTCAGCCCGCTAAAGCCAAAGGACACCCCGATAAAGGAGTACATGAGAACAGAGATTACCTCTATTAGTATACAAAAAGAAATCTGGATCCCTGGTATCTGGGAAGGGTCAGAGCGGCGGCTGCTCATCCCTGCTTTGTGACCAGCTTTTTAAAGAGGAGGGGAGAGGAGGAGCCGCACGTCATGTATGTAATGATGTCACTCGGACGGTCATGTGGGTCGGCACGTTCCCGCATGCGTGTCAGTGTCGGAGGATTAAGATAGCAAGACGTGCGGAGGGGTCTGCCCCCTCCGTGCGTCTGTCCCCATAGCAACAAAGTCGCCACCGGGAAGCTGGTGGGAGAGCGACCGCACCTGAAGTCTAAACCATGGGGGGGCGCCTAAGAGAGGAAAGGAACCCCACAAGCAACAGCTGCCCACGCCACCCCTTTGGGGTGAAACCCAGGGAGTGGGCCAACATTGTTGTAGAGCTAACCATGGGACTCCAAACCGAGGGGGATCGGTCCCAAAGACACTGAGGCCCAGATTGAGTCCCCAGGGATCCCTCTGCATGGCACCCCCCAATGGCCGGGCATGTTGGTGTGTTGTGCAGAGGGGCCCCACCGGCGTGGTGGGGACCAGACCTTGCGGTCTGGGAGGGATGAATCCCAAGAGGAGAAAACTAAAAAACAGCCTCCACTCTGGAGAAGTCACCCCCCCCATCCATGATACCGGACCCTGGTGGTAAACAAATGTAACCCCATAGCTGCTGGGGAGTGAGTGCCATTTATTTGGTATGATGTTGACATTTAAAATGTACAGGCCTAGTTTACTCTCCCATGTTCACTGTGATTCCCAAAGCATGATAGTAAGTGTAGTTTCATTAAAGTGTAGAGAGAGAGAGTAAAGGATAAGATACAATCCCTTGTACAACACCTCCTTCTTGGCAGAACAGATGCTGCATTGTTTGAATTACAGAGCTGACTTCCTGGAAATTCAATTAGACTTTTCTCTTCACTGGTAAGGAATTTCACAAATGTAATAACTGTTTAGTGTTTTGTGTAGGTGGGTGTACTAAAGGGAGATTTTTTGCCGATCCCAGCGTTCTGCTTTAAGTTGGCACATGAATATTTCAGTGTTGGTGATGTTGCACATATTGTAAGGCATAAGCAATTTTAGCTTACTCATTAGCTTGCTTTTCCTACTAGGATGAAGATATGACACATTAAGGCTGGATTCACACTGGAGAATGCAGGGGCTCACAGCAGAAGTCCAGTGCGTCTCCATTCACCATTTCAGGTCCGATTTCAGCCCGAATTTTGGACTGAATTTGGACCTGGAATGGACCAAAAGACGCACAGGACTCCTGCGCAATTTGCACAGGAGCCGCTGTGGAGATGTGTGAATTGGCTCCATAGAGAGCCAGTCACAATCTCCTGCTATGCGAAATTTGGACGCGGAGAAACCCTCATCCAGTCCGCAATAGTGTGAACCCAACCTAAAGGGAAAGTTGTAATTTTTAGAAAATATTTTTAATTGCTTTGGCTAGAAGGCTCTGTCTCAAATTATTTTAAATTTAAATTGAGTTCACATAAAAGTATTGCCTATCTACGCAAGCACTAAAATTGCCATCTATGACAGTGGTGTTTCACATGTTGTAACTAGAGCTTTCTTCATCTCATCACTCCTCAGTAGCAAAAAAAAAAAATCTGTTCTGTTTATATTGAGATAGGGATATTTGGTTGAAAATTGTTTTATTAGATTAAAACAATGAACTAATTTTTTGAGGGTTTAATTCGTCTTCAAGTTATAAATAGACAAGGAAGGGTGCCCTCTCTAGGTTGACTTTCTCAACAAGACTTCCTAATACAATTATGGGTGGTTTGATGTGAGGCTTATACTAATTGTAAATTTAAGCTTTAAAGAAGGAAAAAAAAATGGTATCAGCCTATTTGATCAAATAAAACTTTTTTCAACCCAATGCAGTTCACCTAGATGACTGATGGTGCTGGCTTATCTTGTTACTATTATTAATCCACTCAGGACTGCACTATCCGGTCCTTCTGAGTTATTTATCTTTTTCATCTGACAGTTAACATCCACACTCAACTGTCGGCACTCTATTCAGATATTTAAATTTCATTGCCAACATTTCCTTCTTGAAACCTTTGCTTTTCAACTTCCTCCCTCTCTGCTTCCTGCACACCAAGTCAAATTCAAACTTCTAAGTACAGTACACTTTAAGACAGACTGGTAACTGTGAGGAAACTGTGGTGCTTCTTGATTTTTTATATCATGCTTATTGTGAGAGATAGCCGTGCATGCTTCAGGATCACAAGCAGGCATGTTCCAAGATCACCAGACAACTTATAAAGGGGATGGGGCAAACTGGTATAGTAAAGCAAAGCCTGAATAAAAAAAAAAGTACTGAGCAGGTAGTGTGCTCCCTCTAGGCTCAGTGTACACCTATGCAGTTTGTGTTTGATTTGTTTGTGAAGTGCTTTTTGCGGTTTTGCACTTGTGTTTCTGATACATTTTTTGCACATTTTTTTAATGCGTTTTTCATTTTTTATCCTTTTTTTTTGCCCAATTTGTTATTAGGCAGAATATAAAACGCAAAACACATAACATTGGGACAAAATGCACTACATGTGCAGTTTCTCCAGGATCTTCTAGGATCATAAAATGTTATTCAAAAAGGTCTTGAGTGGAATGGTGCAGTATAGCAATGGCTGAATTTGAAAGCTGAAATACTCAGCAAGAAACCTGTGTCCCTGTATGCAGTTCAATTTTTTTCATTTAGATTGTAGTGTACTTTTAAAAAAATTTGTAGAGTTTGGGTTTGTGTTAAAGTATTGCTAGTATAGATAATTTTTACAAAATATTGCTATATATGCCAGAGAATTTTAGTAACTCCTTTTATTCTATGTTATTCATATATGTATTGTTCCTTGCAGGATGCTAAGCAGGTTTGTCTTTGTTTTTTTTGTGCTGATCACTTATCATGGAAGTTAACGTGAAGCTGGCTTACATAACGGCAGTTATGTGCATTAGGTTATCTGGGGTCAAATATAATCCTACGGCCTGTCTTGTAAAATGCATTGGAAAGTACTATTATATTTAGATCTGCCCTTTCTGTCTAACCTCTGGAAAACATAACGTGTTTTTAAAGGTATTTTTTTTTTTTTAGCAAAATAACAAATATGTTATACTTACCTGTTTGGTGCAATGGTTTTGAACACAGCATCCTTGAACCTCCTCTTCTTGGGTCCACCACCGGCACTCTGGGCTCTTTGTGTGCCCCCTATTGACACACACCATGGCTCATCCCCCCCGCTCTCTGCTCACAGGATTTGATTGAGCCAATGACTCCTGCTACAGCCTCTGTAAGTAGCAGAGTGAGAGAAGTGAGCTACTGCAGAGGGGCACAGTGCTGGATTGAGATAGTACTCAGGATAATTATAAAGATGGGTGAGGGGGCAGCACAAGCACTGGGACACTTTTTACCTTAACCACTTTAAGATCGAGCCTCTTTTTGGAGTTCGGTGTTTACAAGGTAAAACCATTTTTTTTTGCTATAAACCCCCAAACATTATATATATTTTTTTCTAACACCCTATAGAATAAAATGGCTAGAAAAAAATCGTTGCAAAACTTTATGTCACACCGTATTTGCGCAGCGGTCTTACAAGCGCGATTTAAAAAAAAAAAAATTCAGTGTTTTGAGTTAAAAAATAAGACAACAGTAAAGTTAGGCCAATTTGTTTCCATATTGTGAAAGATAATGTTACACAGAGTAAAATGATACCCAACATGTCATGCTTCAAAATTGCGTCCGCTCACGGAATGGCAACAAACTTTGCAACTTAAAAATCTCCATTGGCGACTTTTAAAAAATTCTACAGGTTATCAGTTTTGAGTGACAGAGGAGATCTAGTGATAAAATTATTGCTCCCGCTCTAACGATTGCGGCAATACTGCACATGTGTGGTTTGAACACCGTTTTCATATGTGGGCGGGACTTACGTATGCGTTCACTTCTGCGCGGGATGGGGCACTTTAACTTTTTTTTTTAATTATTTATTTTACTTTTTTTTTTACACAGTTCTTTTTTAAAAAACATTTTTTGATCACTTTTATTCCTATTACAAGAAATGTAAACATTCCTAGAAAAAAGCATGACAGGACCTCTTAAATATGAGATCTGGGGTCAAAAAGACCTCAGATCTCATATTTACAGTAAAACGGAAAAATAAATAAATAATTTGAAAAAAATGACAGTTCAAAAAACGGAAAATTGTATCAAATACTTACCGTAATTTTCCTTTCCTGACGCCAAACCATGGCAGCATACAAGTGATAGAGCTCCGCCTCTTTACCACTCCCTCAGGACCAGTGAATAGCATAAAAAAGGCATAGTTAGCCCCCCCATTCTTTGTAACAAGCTACATACCGAAACGCACAGGGTGGGCCCATATGCTGCCATGGTTTGGCGTCAGGAAAGGAAAATTACGGTAAGTATTTGATACAATTTTCCTTTTCCTGACGCCAACATGGCAGCATACTAGTGATAAATAACTAGCTGACAGGGTGGGTTCTACTTGCCAAACCAGTATTCTAATTAGGATGGGACAGTGGACTGACTAGTCCTTCCTACAAAGTCCACTGATGACAAGGTGCCTTTGTCTACTCCGTAAAGTTTGAATAGGTATGCTGGGATGACCATGATACTTCTACAGATGGATACTATAGATGCTCCCAAATGGGCTGCCTATGAGACTGCAATCACTCTGGTAGAGTGCACCCCCGCTGATGGAGGCTCACGCCCACTCACCCTATATTCACCACCAAGCCTGCTAGAGTCCAGGCAGTAACCTCTTTTCCTTGATGATTCCCAGCTGGAATAACAAAAGGCTTATTAGATTATCTGAAGGGAGCAATTGTGGACAGGTGCTTCTTTTTGAAAACATCCAGGTCGTGTGACTTTCCTGTGTGATGTTTCTGGAAATTTAGGGAATTCCCAGATGTCTGTTAAATAGAGGGCTATTGCTACCTTTCATACAAGAAGACCTACAAGACAGCACTCTACTCTTTTTGTAAAGAAAACTTTTTTTTTTTTTTGAAGCTCCAAGAGCTTGAATCTCAGACAAACTTCTGCTTAAAGTTTTTGCAATAGATACTGTCTTGTAGGTAATGGCCCGAACCAAACACTGCTCTGTTGGAGCAAACGGTTGAACGGACAGGAGATCCAGCAACACCAATCAATCCCACTGGGAAAGACTCCTTTCCGTTTGTGACTGAATCCTTATGACTGCCTTCAAAAGTCGTGCAGACTGAAGGATTCTTGGCCCATTTAAATTTGTTATCTGTTAGCTGACACTTGCCTGCTCAGTGAGGATAGGCTAAGGCTCTTGTCCAACCTGGCCTTTAGGAAGTATAGAATAGCTGTATGATCAATGTCTCACCCTACTGAGATATTGAGATTTAGGCATAAATGTTGTAAGTAGAGTGCCTTCTAGCACTCCACAAAGTAGAGATTGCTCTGGAGCAACCGGACGTTCCCCCCGCCTCCCCTATTAGCACCCTGCTTGCAGTCCCAGTCTGCATATGTGCATAGGGGAAATGTCTTCTGTATTCTGAAGTGAATGGCCAAGGAAAACCGAGGGGTTCATGGCCAATATGGAGGATTGGCTATGACAACCATTTACTCCCTTGACAGACCCTAAAGGAATCTCATTACGGGAGATGTTGGGGGGAAAAATATATAGGCTAGATTGCAGCCCCAAGGAGAGACCAGAGCGTATGCCCCCTGCGCCTTGGGGTGCGGAAACAAGGCCAGACATACCCAACATTTGTCATTGCTATGGGTAGTGAAGAGGTCAGTCTGTGATAGGCCCCACCTGTGGACCAGATCATAGAAGACCTGGGATGTAGACCCACTCGTTGTGCTCTGGGAAGCTTGCATGATAGTCGGTCTGCCTATGTGTTCAAAAGTCTGCTGGGAGGTAAACTGCTTCCTGAATTTGCTAGTGATCTTCCGTCCCAGATGTTATGGGTTTCACCTCTCTCAATAGCATACTGCTGATAGGGAGAGTTCCTCCCTGGAGCTGAATATAGGCAACTGCTGTCCTGTTGCTCAACTGCAAGGAGACTGGTCTTCCCTTGATTCTGTGTAGCAACGCCAAAGTACTAAAAAGGCTGTTTGAACTTCCAGAGCATTCGAGACTACCCTCCTTGGCTGGAAATGTCCATTTGCCTTGACCGACATTCCCTCACAGTGTGCCTCCCAGGCTGTCTTGCCGACATGATTCATAACAATGATCCAGTGTAATGGTTCAAAAGGGCCGTGATTTGCTCAAGGTCTTTCCATCACTGTGGACCACTACTCATACTGAGTGACACTGTTCTCAACTGTGCTCGATCCTGTTTCCTCCCTTGCGCTAAGAATCCTAGTTGAAACTTGCGCAGGCGCCCATGTAATCATTGGTATGCATGAAGACGTTGAGCCCAGAAGACTGAGGCACTAAGAAGCCATCAAACAAGTGAAGGTAGCTGTCCTCAGAATTCTCTTCCTGACTCTCACTGTTTTGTCTGATGTAAGCAAAACAGAGGAACTAGCAGAGCTAGCTTCTCTTTCCGCTATTTTTTTTTTTTTTTGCAGTTGATAACCCAGCCATATCTCTGCAGGGTATGTATGAGGACCTCTTGGTGTGACAGCAATTGTTCCAGTCCCCTGGATAGAAGAAGAATGACATCCAGGTAGTGACAAACCCGGAGACCCTGTTCTCTGAGTGGAGCTGACACGGCATTAAGACCCTTGCCAACATTCTTAGAGATATTTATTATTTATAGGCCACAAGGTAGGCTGTTAAAGTGGAGATGCGTCTAATTGGTCACCAAACTTACTTATTTTGGAAAGAAAAGGAAATTTGGGATGTGAGGATAGGCATCCTGACAATCCAGCAGTAGCATCCAGCCGACTGCTTGTACTGTTTTAATGGACTACATCTTAAAGATCTCTAAGAGGGCCAACAAGGTTTAACCTCTTTCGATCTGCAACTGGACACTAGCCTCCATCCCCTGCAAACTACAAACAGGGTTGGGTAGAAAACCTGCAATCTTTCCTGTGAATAGGACCGGGACAATGACTCTCTGAGTCTAAAGTGTCTGTAAGTATTGTAGCAGCCCACCCGCTTTTGCGGTGGATTTGGCAGAGAAATGGTCTCCAGGAGAAGCAGTGAGGAATCCCGAAAGTGACCATGAGTGCCTAATACCCTCCTCCAAGGCTCTGTACAACATGCTGTCCAGAAACCCATAAAGTGCGCTCTCTGGCTCCTACCTCAAGAGTCTGGGCATGCGCTCATCAAAAGGGCTTAGTGGGTACTTGTGGTATACCCAAGGATTTTCACTTATGGGCCTTGTGAAAGGTTGCCTGAGTTCCCTTACATCCTCTACCTGGGACCCTGGCCTTACAGCTGGCCCTAGGCTCCCTGGAACTAGAAAAGCAGAACCTGCCGGGGAAACATTTTCTTTTCCTTTTGCTTCTGGTCTTATGGGAGCAGATCGGACTTACCTCCTGTCACTTATGTTATGGCTGTCTCCCGTTTCCTACCAAACAGAGGTCTTCTGCCATAAAGTGACTCACACCAATCTTGTTTTTAGGAAGCACGACACCGCCCAGGGTCTCAACCATAGGCCCCCCTAGCCGTGATCGAGTATAGCATCGCTATGGCCAGGCACCTGGTTGAGATTATTGCTGCTTCTGCAATAAAGTTCATAGACACATTCATCTTGGCTAGGGTTCGAATGATATCAGCTTTATGGATTTCCTCTCCAATGGCTGTCTCTATCTCCTGGAACCAAAAAGCACTAGTCACCCAGGTAAGGGCAACTGCCGGACGGCAGACCCCTGTTGGTCGCCTCGTTACTAGGCTACAGTCGCATTTACTGTGGGCATGGATTTCAGTGATGCTATATCCGGTCTCTTACAAGGATAATACTTTTATAGAAACTTTCTCTGGACTTTGAACAATCCATCTCATTAAATTTCTTCCATAAACAGAGAAGGAATTGTCTTTTTACCCATATAATGGCCTGCATGACCGCCTGGATCCACTGTTCCACGAAGGAAAAAAAAAGGAAACCAAGCAACTCTGGGTCTTCCTCTGATGAAGAGGAGCTATTATATGCAGGCTGCCAACTCACCAGGGTAGCCCAAGCCTCAGACCACAGAAACTTACATAATGGCAGATTTCGTTCCTAAAGAGTAAACACTGGTGGGGACATAGAACTGCTTACTCTTCACTGCAGAACTGAGTGGTTGTGCGCCACATGTCAGGGTGCCAGGTTGTTTTTCTAGTGGCTAGAGTAGCAACTAGGAGGGGGCTACCTGGCTGGCATAACTGAAGTGAGTCCAAAATAGCATCTTGCATCATAATTAATAAAGATATTTGGTGTTACCTGTTAATTGCGAACTCCACCGGGCAGTCTTTATTCACCAGCCTATTGGTTACAGGCGCTGTGTCACAGGCCATGCAGAATTCTTGCTGGGGCATTGGCGTTGCTCTGGGGAAGAGGCGACAAGACGTCTTCTTTGGAACCTTTTCCCTTGAGTGGGTGCGGCATTTGCAGTTACACTCTTATGAAGACCGCCAGCCTTTCCCTGCCTCTTGATTTTTGAGTGCATGAGCATGCGGGGCTGAACACACTCAAAGCAATCCGCATAAGGAGGCACTCTTTTCCTGCAAACTTACCAACACGGTGGTCCCGTACCTTTGAATTTGAGAGTCTGTTTGCATAAGCGGTGACTGACTCATGGCTTGAGGACAGATAGGACGGCCAGCTGAAATGAGGATAGCCAGAAAGGAAAATAGCACTAGAGAGAGAAGGTCTTTTGTCATTAACCACTTGCCGACCACCCGCCGCAGCGTGACGGCGACAAGGTGGCTCGTTATCACGAACCACCGTCACCTGACGGCGGCCGCAATAACTAATATTGTGAGCGCGCGCCGCCGGAGGCGCGCTCGCGCTCACTGTGTTCGGGGGGAGGCTAGGGAGTGGGTAGGGCGGAACCCGATCTCCGTTGGCTACCTGCGATGGCCCCCCCGCAGCGAGAGAACGGAGGTCCGTGTATGTAAACACGGACCTCCGTTCTCATAGAGGGGGAAGGGCGATGATCACAGCCTTCCTCTATATGGAAGCTGTGATCATCCCCTTTCCCCAGCCAGGGCAGCCCGCACACAGTTTGAACACGCCCCGGGGAACACAGTTAACCCTTAGAGTGCCCCCTCCAGGTTAACCCCTTCACTGCCAATGGCATTTACACAGTAATCAGTGCATTTTTATAGCACTGATCGCTGTATAAATGCCAATGGTCCCAAAAAAGTGTCAAAAGTGTCCGACATGTCCGCTGCAATATCGCAGTACCGCTAAAAATCGCAGATCGCCGCCATTACTAGTAAAAAAAAAAAAAAAAATTAAAACCCCAGAAATTAATTCTCATCATCCGTAAATGCGGCAACTTTTGCGCAAACCAATCAATAACCGCCGATTGCAATTTTTTTTTTACCAAAAATATGAGGAAGAATATAAATCGGCCAAAACCGATGAAAAAACATGTTTTTTTATATATTTTTTTTGGAATTGTATTTTATCAAAAAGTAAGAAATTTGGGATTTTTTGCAAAATTGTCGCTCTTCTTTTGTTTATATCGGCGATCAGAAACGACGCAGAGGGGATCAAATACCACCAAAAGAAAGCTCTATTTGTGGGGAAAAAAAGGACACATATTTCGTTTGGGTACAACGCAGCACGACCGCACAATTGTCAGTTAAAGCGACGCAATGCCGAATCGCAAAAAGTGCCCTGGTCCTAAAGTGTGAAATCCTTCCGGGGCTGAAGTGGTTAAAAAGAGAGGAGAAAAATATATGCCTTCATAATAAACAGAAAATAAAAGTTTTTTTTTTTTTTTTTTTTTACCAAAAGAAATAAATACATTTATATATATACATACATTTCTCTTTTTTTTGAGTAAAAGAAACAAATGAATGCAGTATACATATATATATATATATATATATATATATATATATATATATATATATACATACACACAAACATTTTTTTTGGTGTACTACCTGTTAAAAATCAGCAGAGGGAGCTCCCCCAGGACTGCATCCCTCATTGCTAGCAACAGTGGGCTTTTGCCCATAAGCAAGATGGCCGGCGCAGCCCGATGATGTCACCAAG
>BLSH010494877.1:723040-734409 GCA_018402905.1 Glandirana rugosa
TACAAACACACATACATATATATATATATATATATATATATATATATATATATATATACACACACACACACAGACATACATATATTTATATATATATATATATATATATATATATATATATATATATATATACATACACACAAACATTTTTTTTGGTGTACTACCTGTTAAAAATCAGCAGAGGGAGCTCCCCCAGGACTGCATCCCTCATTGCTAGCAACAGTGGGCTTTTGCCCATAAGCAAGATGGCCGGCGCAGCCCGATGATGTCACCAAGACGCCCCAGGCAGCATGGTCTAGATCCCCACATGGGCAAACAGAACACAAACAAACATGGAGACATGGGAGGCACTCAAATGAGAAACAGATCAAGGTAGGGGAGAACACATATGAGACAGCACAGAATAAAAGGGATAGGCAGCCCTGTATGGTGCAAGAAACCAAAAAAGGAAAATAAATGAACTAGCTGGCCCTGCCAAGCCTCAGCCCACAGACACATAATGGCAGATTTCGTTCCTAGAGAGGAAACACTGCAAGGCCCCATCAAGACCCACAGAAGGAGTAACCAGGCTTTTTAGTGCAATTTAGCGGCCTGAGCACTGGGTCTTCACACTGGGAGAGGCTTGAACCCAGATGGCTACTGCACAGAGGCAGAGGTAGGGACATAAAACTGCTTACTCTTCACTTCAGCGAGTTGAATGAAAAAAACTGACAGATTGCCACCTGAACACAAGGAATATGAATGCAGGAATCTCTCCCACTGTTCTATGGTATTTTGACAGCCGGGACTCCTTCAAGTTGGAATACACAGATCAGCTGATCAAATGCTGGTTTTCTAGCTTCACCATCTGACTCCCTTCTGTTGAACAGATGGTGGTACCCACTTACCAAAATTCCTGCTGAACCTGCTGAACTTCGGTCCATGTGTACCGAGTTTTAGAAAATAGAAAATGAGGCTATTGGCCAATCTGCACAGGCTATGACTGGATATGTCCTTTGTTACCCTAATTCAGCCAATCAGATATGGTCCATCTACATTGCACTCAGCCCTCACTGTTTCATCCTATTACTACTTTCTCATCAGCTTCCTCTGTTCATTCCTCTGGTGCACTTTCACTGCAGCCTGTGCTGGGTTCTCCTCTGCTTAAGATCTCCTTTCAGTGACCATGTACCTGAATCAGTATCCCATTTATAGACTTAGGGACCCTATTTACCTGCAAAGGTGTGGCCAAGCACAACTATGTGTTAATGGTTGTGAGTGTGCATCCTGATTCAGCCCTATATTTTTGTAAACTTGTGGCTCTCACAAGTTTCCTTTCCTAGAGTTTGTCAGCTTGTGGATGCTTGACTTTAGTTGCTGACATTGATAATACTCTTTCCTAACGTCTGGCTGCATTTCCTGACTACCAGTTTGTGCCTTGTTTTTTTTTTTTTGATGTTTTGCTCTGGTTGCCTCTAGCTCTCACGTACCTTGGTTGGTGGCTGAAGTGATGAGAGGGCTTCCCCTTGTGGCTTTGGCCCAAGCCCACTTAATATGGAGACAAGGGCGCAAAGTAGCATGGTTGCCAGTAGTCACATAGCAGATGGCAATAGTATCAGGACTGTAGGGAGCAGCAGAGGAGGCACACTAGAAGAGGACCAATGATGGAAGTCCACAGGATGGCACCCAGAAACTAGACACTGGAAGCCCAGTGTGGCGATGGGGAGGAAGTTTTGTCAGAGAAAGGTGAAGGTACCCTTCAAGATTAAGGATGTGGTCAGATAGAAAGTCAGGGTCAGCACGGATGGACAGCAAGGACGAGGTCAGTAGCCAGGCCGGGGTCATACACAAGGAGCAAAACTAAACATAGTTAGGCAGCAGACCGAGGTTGGTACCCCGAGGTTGGTACCAGAAAGACAGGGCCTTCTTTAAATAGGCAACTTGGCACCATCCCTGAGATTTGGCATGCACAGCCGCGCACGCCTGCATGCTCTGTCACACACCTATGTATGCTTCAGATGTGGATTCCGGTCTGTCAGTAACATCACGTCCGACAATGCAGTGGAATGTAGGTGAGGTTGTGAGAGAACCAAACCATTTCCTGGAACGAGAAGACTGCACTTTTGACGTTTTCAAGCAGCGGTTTACTCTGCAACTTGTAAGAGAACTTTTTACTTAAATAAATCAAGATATACTTCATTATATGGGCTCTCTCTCCTTATGTTGGAGTCTGAAACACCAAGAAACATTCATCTTTATGGCGCTTCCAGCACTCTTCTCACCAGCACAAGCCTGACTGACCCACATGCAGTACTGCTAAGTGGTCCATTCAATCTGGTGAGTGTAGGGGGGTGTGTGAAGCATGAAGCACTTGTGTGAATTTGTGAGATTTTGGCATTGTCACTTTCATAGATATGCACAGCACTTGCACTTTATGATTCTGAATTAGCACTGTGGGCTTGCTTTGCGCTGTGGTTTACAGTTTCATTATATTTGACTTAGTCATGCACAGCAGCAGCAAGAGTAGTACACATTAGTAATAGTTGATTTAGCGCGGGTGAATTGATTTAATTTAATGTAGTCACACCGGTTACTGCTCAGAGTTCCTTTGCGTGCTTGCGCATGCGCACGAGTATTGGCTGCATGAGTATTAACTTTCTGACACTAGCAACAGCATTTGTCAATATTTCCTGCTTGCACATCATCCATTGGTACTGACTGCACCAGGCAAAATACAACTATTACACTAACTAACATTTGGCTATCTCAATTAAGTCCCAGGGATTATGCCTACTGCACAAGTTTCCAACACCACCATCAGTGACTCTGGTGAAGACCAAGTACTTCCACAGCCTGCATCTGGATGAGAGCCTATTCTTTTCCTACTGTTGCCTCTAAATATTTTCTACTATTATCCATTTATTATTTTTGGGCATTATTATTATTATTATTATACAGGATTTATATAGCGCCGACAGTTTGCGCAGCGCTTTACAATATTAGGGCAGACAGTACAATTACAATACAATTCAATACAGGAGGAATCAGAGGACCCTGCTCGTTAGAGCTTACAATCTAGGAGGGAGGGTTAAATGATACAAAAGGGCAGTAAACTGCGGGGATGAGCTGATTGAGAAAAAAGGAGTGTAGTTATTAGGTGGTGGCAGGATAGGCTTCCCTGAAGAGAAAAGTTTTCAGGGATCGCTTGAAGGTGGATAGATTTGGGGACATTCTGGCCGATTGGGGTAGGGAGTTCCAGAGGATGGGAGAGGCTCGGGAGAAGTCTTGGAGGCGAGTATGAGAGGAGGTGATGATCGAGCTGGAGAGCAGGAGGTCTTGGGAGGAGCGAAGAGGACGGTTAGGTTGGTATTTTGAGACAAGGTTGGTGATGTAGCTGGGAGCAGAGTTGTGGATGGCTTTGCAGCTGATTGTTAGTATTTTAAATTTAATTCGTTGGGCGAGTGGCAGCCAATGGAGGGATTGGCAGAGGGGGGTGGCAGACGTTGAGCGGTTTGTAAGGTGGATGAGTCTGGCAGCAGCATTCATGATGGACTGGAGAGGGGCTAGTCTATTTAAAGGTAGACCAGTGAGGAGGGAGTTGCAGTAGTCGAGACGAGAGATGACCAGGGAGTGAATCAGGAGGTTTGTGGTTTCATTGGTTAGGAAGGGACGTATTTTAGAGATGTTGCGGAGATTGAGGCGGCAAGCCTTAGAAAGTGATTGTATGTGGGGCCAAAAGGAGAGTTCAGAGTCCAGGATAACACCAAGCACCCTGACATGTGGGGATGGGTGGATGGTTGTGCCATTGCTCTTGACAGAGAAGTCGGGGGAACTGGAACGTGGGGGAGGAAATATTATGGACAAGTTGAGTTTAAGAAAGTGGTGGGACATCCAGGCAGATATGTCTGTTAATAAGCTAGTGATATGTGAGGAGACTGATGGGGTGAGTTGGGGGGTGGAGAGGTAGATTTGGGTATCATCAGCGTAGAAATGATATTGAAAGCCGTGGGAGGCTATCAGCCGACCCAGGGAAGAGGTGTATATTGAAAATAAGAGGGGTCCAAGAACGGAACCTTGGGGGACCCCAACAGAGAAGGGAAGAGGAGAGGAGGAGGTAGAATTGTAGGTTACACTGAAAGTGCGATGGGATAGGTAGGACGAGAGCCACTGAAGAGCACAGTCAGGAAGACCGAGGGAGTAAAGTTTTTTGAGGAGGAGGGGGTGGTCGACAGTATCAAAGGCAGCCGAAAGATCCAGGAGTAGGAGTATAGAGAAGTGTCCATTGCTTTTTGCAGTTAGTAGGTCATTTGTGAGTTTAAGAAGGGCAGTTATTGTGGAATGTTGAGGGCGAAATCCAGATTGAAGGGGGTCCAGTAGGTTATTCTTAACAAGGTGGTCACTCAGTTGGTTGTAGACCAGGCGTTCTAGGAGTTTGGAAGAAAGGGGGAGCAAGGAGATAGGACGCAGATTGTTTAGATCGGTAGGGTCCAGGGATGGCTTTTTGAGTATGGGGGTGACCATACTCAATTAATACTCATTCATACTCATTAATAGTATTATATATGGTATATACCGATTTGTATCTTCCAAAACACAATGGCTAGCAATCTTGGTATTTTTGTCTGTTTTATTGCTATTTTCAAGCAAACTGAAAATTGTATCATACAGTCCTTCAAAGAAATAAGGGGCTTCTAAAATCTAGCAGATTGACGATCACTGCAGATATAACATCTTATGCAATTTTCACAATGTTCAAGAAATCTACTGAGCTAAAACATACACAAACCTATGCAAATCTACAAGCACAGGCAGAACTATATCAGATAGCATGCATCAATATAATGCTAATGCATTTTTGTCAAACAAGAAAATAGTTTATAGGTCATCAAGCAAAACACAGTAAAAATGTGTCAGCAGAATCATTAAATATTATTATAGTATCTCCCTATTCAGAAGTGGGACAGTGATTGACATGATAAATAGATAAGTAGCATGGAGAAGACAGATGGATGAATTACCAGCCACTCATGGCTCAGCAGGGGAGCCAAGAAATAAATAAATATCTAGATAAATAATTTGGAAGGCACTTAAGAATACATGAAAATGTAAATTAGAATTTCAGGCAGGATGTATCCCAGTGCAATGCAAGAATTTCCTTCAAATTCTTTCTTTTTTCTTCTTTTTTTTTGTCTCTGCCGTCTGTTTCGAAGATCAAAAATCCCTTGGTTTTTTGGTAAAGAATTTCCAATTTAAGCTGCTTTCTCCCTCTATGTGAATTTTCCAAAGTGTTGGAACAAAATGTAAAACCTGATTCTATTTCATTATCTTTATTCTTTTAAACTCCACTGTACTGGCAGCGCTATGTGATGTTATTAGAAGTGCGGTTATCAAATAGTTTTTTAAGATGTATATATGGCTCCAAAAGGTGTGTTTAACAGAAAAAAAAAAAATCTTGAGCAGAAAAAGAAAATCACAGCTCTCTGGTTGGTTATTTTTTTTAAAGTACGCTACATCGGATATTTAAAATTTTGTTCTCCTTTTCATGTGAATTCTATCTTTATATTAGAGTTAAATTGGAACATTTAGGGTCATTTGCCCAGCATGTTACAGAGATTTCCTGTCCAATATAATCCAATTAGGACAAATGCTTCTAGGTTTAATGTCAATGATGATGTTGAATTGCATTGCACGTTTCTTCTTGTCATTGCTGTACAAGTCTGTGTACTTTCTAAGGAAAAAAGTCCCCATGCGAGACACTTTATTTAACACAGATATCCACTGAAGTTAAGAAAAAACACACACTGCTCTAAATGTATTGAACAAAAGAGCAATGTTGTTTCTTTATTAAATGAAATCTCAGTTATAGAGTTGCATATGAAAGTTAACTGAATTCCAGAATACAGCTAAAGTGTATATTAGCCATCAAAGCTGGGAAAAAGCAAGGCTTTAAAATGGACTTAAACCATGAGCATATGCCTGCTTTAATCTAACCGGCAGGAATTGAGGAGAGAAGGTTGTGAAAGACGGCAGAAACTTACCGGTCAGCTGAATAAAGCAGGTCCCATATGATTCCAGCTTCAGACCACGTGACTTGAAGCTGACATTTTGGGCTATGTAACTTGCAGCTGCTCTCCACTGTGGGTACCAGTGCACACAGAGTCTTGATTCTCTTCTGCGCCCTATTGCACAGTAGTAATGACTTCAGGCCCTGTGTTCTGGAACTGGGGTGCTGTGGGATCAGCTTTTAACAGCTTACAGACAAGTTTCTGCTAACATTTACATAATCTTATAGTTTAGGTCTGCTTTATGTAAAAGGATAGCCCAATAGGCAAACTCAATGGAACAGAAAGTTTCAATGCCCAGTTGTCACGGTCCTGGTGGTGGAGTCTGTCTTTGCAGGGAACAACCGCTCTTACACACCTGATTCGGGGACCCCTGATAGAGTAAACAGGAAGTCCCGGAGTGCGGGATGGCACGAGGGCTGGATGGTCACTGGTGGTGATGTGAAGCTCCAGGTAGTCATGCAGGCTGAAGGATGGTCGTGCAGGCTGGGTCGGCAACTGACAGGCAGAGAGGCACAGAAGGGTCAGACAAGAGAGTGGTCAAAGTCCAAGCAGAGTTCGTTAACAGACTGGCAGCAAAGTACAGAGGGGTCAGGCAAACAGAGGGTCGTGGATAGCCGGGGTCGGTGCAGGCAGACAGGTAGCAGGTGAGATCAAGCCGGGTCAGATCACGGGAGCAGGAACAACACAGGAACAGGTTTCAGGAAGCAGAGCTAAAGCTCACAGGTACTCAGACGCTGTAGAATGGACAGCACCTGCTGACAGGTGCAGGAAGCTTAAATAGTGCCGTTTGGCGCCGTCTCCGGCGCGCGCGAACGCGCAAAAACGGGGAAAAGGACCAAAAAAGGGACCTGACTTCACAGGCCAGTCTTTTCCTAACGCCAGTATTTTCTACATGTCTGTTGAGTCTGCAACATTAAATGCACAAGCTCAAATTAGGAATAAAACCTAAAGGTGCAGGTATCAGTAAATGGAAAGGTTAAAAAGTAGAATTTCACTTGGTAACATACAAACACTTTGCTGCACAAAGAGTTTTGAAAGATGATCACACCAATTTTAATGCTGTTTAGTTAAAGTGTATGTGGGCAGGACTAGGTGGCAGAGGGATGAGGTAGCACAGCTTCTCCTTTTAGTGTTTCTTTTTTGTACAACAAGGTGCATATACAGTATATGTACAAGATAGTTCAAGAACACAGGGCTTGCATACAGGAGAATGCTTGAGGTGTACTTCCTTAAGTGTATAGCTGTGAGGCCTCTCAGAAGTGGCCTCCATGAGAGGGTGCTGTCCTAACCAGTGTGGTGCATTGGGTTGTGCCAGATAACAAAGCTGTAAAAGCTTAATTTGACTCTCTGCAGACATGGAGCCAATTCCAGAGGCATCCAGTCCAGAGGCATGCTGTTCCTGCTCAACAGGAACCTGTTCCTAGTGTTAGGCCTACCTCTCCCTCACAAACAGGTCTCTGACCTTGCCTGAAACGTCCCACACTGCAGGCTCTGACCAAGTATGTAAAACCCATATATGAATTCAAGATGGCCTTCAAAATCTCGAGAAAGCTCTGTGTTCAATAAGGCTCTCACAAAGTGGCACCTAGGTTGCTTGGCAGAAGAGACATTGGTCCTATGCCAGATGCTCCTCCAGTGCCCCATTGGGGTCAAGGCCTCTATTTGAGAAAGAGGAGATAGGTTCCAGTCCAGGGATGCTGCGGTAACAAGGAGGACCTCTCCATAACCTGGGTTGTTGGTTACCTGTGCAGATGGTAAAAAGTCTGTAACCACTGTAACTGATAATGAGTCCGTACTGAACACAGGATGATGAAGCAAATTGTGAAGTAAACACTTGCATATTCAATTCTGCTTTCCAGATAAAACATTGTATACTGATCGATCTGTAAAAGGCAGCTTTTCAACCTGATATAGACTTGACTCCCATTTTGCTTCAAGTTTACTGCCTTAAATGTGTTTGGGATTATGAACCATGGTAGATAATTTGAAGAAGTAATCTACAAACACTGGAGTATAATGATACCCTAAGAAAGTTTCAGGTACAGTGAGGAAGTCCATAGTGATTAGTTCAAACAGTTCTCCAGTGTTTATGACAAGAGGAGTAGGGTGCTCTACTATCCCTTTGTGACTGTAACAGTTTTGACATTCCTGGCAGGCTTTGTGCACACAGGTGGATGGTCCAAGGTAATAAAAGTACCTCTGCATGCAGGCTTTAGTACATTCTGCATTAAAATGCCCCCCCCCCCCGTACAATGCAACATATGAACACAAATTCAACAAAGTGAATGTGCCTGGATTCATCCATATAAGATAATAATTGATTCTCCTTATTTACCTTAGCTCTAACTAATCCTAAACCTCAATTATAACTAAGTCTGTGGTTGCTGCTCTATGTTTTTCAAGTTGAGTGTTCAAAATAATTCTACTTGCTGTATGTCGTTTGGCAAAACAATCCCTTGATTGGGATGAATATTAATACACAATTCAAAATAAATGTAAAGAACATTTTAAGTTAACCACACCCAACATGAAAAATTCAGAGGTGTGAATGTTGCCTAACTTTATATTTATTCCTTCACCTCAACCTAAATCTAAAGCTCAGCTGAGCCCCTAAACGTGAATCCCTAAGGGTCTGTGATGTATTAAGAGGGGTGCAGGCACACTCTGGGTGCACACTCTGGGTATACACTCCCTGGGGGTGTTGCAGCCTGTGAGCCAGTAGCTGACTAGCAGCCCTAAAGAAACAGTCTGCTAGTAAGAATCAGCACAGTGCTTGTGTGTATGCAGAGACTGGCATGCACAGCACATGCTATATATACACTGCGCACAGTGACACCAGAGGCCACAGAAGGAAGTGCAGGAACCGCTGAAAGGAATGCAGCCATGTGGAGGAGCATGGTGCACATGGAATTTGCTGGGCTAACCGTATATTGACTCAGTAGAGGCAAAACTCCAGTGTATTTCATAACTCTGAGATAATAACAGTACAGCCAGGATAAAGACATATTTACCAGTATCAGTTAATTAGAAGTATTTTAAGTCCCAACACCACTATCCTAGAAGGTATCAGAAACGGATTAGGCCCATTACCTCTTCTGGATGAAATAGTCATCCAATACCCATCATATTTGTATTCCTTCCTTTGATTTGTTAAATCGTTTCTGTCAAAACCCCCCTCTTGGACCAGAAAAGAGGGACTGCAGCAGCAGTCGAAAGATCTCCTTTTACCATCAAAACAAGGATTCCATGCAAGTGGAATATCTCCTAAGCCACATTTACGAATGATGAGAATCTTCCCTGTGGGTATTCTTCCAGGTTCGCGGCTCCGGCGCTGTGAGTGGCCGGAGCCGCGAGACGTCACTCCCGCGCATTCATGCGGGAGCCTATCTTTCTGGCAGAGATTCCGGCAAGGTCCGGCGCTATGTGCCGAACCTTGGCTGGGATGTTACTGCGCATGCGCCGTGACGTCAGCGGCTGCATGCAAGTGGAATATCTCCTAAGCCACATTTACGAATGATGAGAATTAATTTCTGGGGTTTTTATTTTTTTTAATTTTTTACTAGTAATGGCGGTGATCTGTGATTTTTAGCGGTACTGTGGTATTGCGGTGGACATGTCGGACCATTTTGACACTTTTTTGGGACCATTGGCATTTATACAGCGATCAGTGCTATAAAAATGCACTGATTACTGAGTAAATGCCATTGGCATTGAAGGGGTTAACCTGGAGGGGGCGCTCTAAGAGTTAACTGTGTTCCTTAAAAAATTAAATAGCAACAAAGAGGTTCAGGTAGTAGGCTCAGTACATAAGATATCCAAGATATATGCCCATAAAAAAGGAGTGTGTATATAAAAAAACTGAGGTGACAACAAAACAGTTAGTGAAAAAGATAACAATCCACAGTGAAAAAAGGAATGGATTAAATTATGCAAAAAACCAAATCCATAAAATAACCTGAGTGAATATCCATACAAATTGCAACAGTTAAAGAAGAAAGTGATTGTATATGTAGAAAATTTTGTAAAAAAAAATAAAAAAAAAATGAAGTGGCAGCAAACAGGTAGTGTAGATCCGCAGTAAGAAAAATAAAGGAGATTCTTATAAAGGTGACTTCAGTTCTTCTTCTGTATACTCTGTGATATCACACGTGCTCCCCCCTCTTGGGTCTCCACTTACCAGATCTCCACACCCCTACAGGGGTAGCACGCATGTGGTAAATGGGTCTTGGTGCATTGTAAGGTCCAGCTTCGTGTTGTTTGCTTGTAAACACCGATCCTCCACCAGCCAGGTGTACCTCAGCAGGACTCCATATAATGGGAAAAGTAAAGGATTCCAAATAGTGTGATTCCGTAAAAAATACCTTTATTGCTATTTGAGGAAGGTCAGAACTCCTTCCTTCCGGTCCACCGCTTCAGACGGCGTCTTATGACGAAACGCGTAAAGCGGGGCCTATACACACGCCGCACGTCACGTTCTAGGACTGGGCTCTCACAATAGTGGAGCGCAGATCGGCTTAGGAAGGAAGGAGTTCTGACCTTCCTCAAATAGCAGCCTTAATCTGCCCGATCTGTATGTCAGCTGGAACAGCTATATTTTTATACTGTTTTTTAAAAGATTTTTTGCATGCTTTTTAACCGCCTCAGGACCGCCCACCGTCAAATGATGGCGGAGCGGTCCTGCTCTTACAGCGGGTGGACGTCATATGACGTCCTCCCTTTAAGCCGGGATTGCGCGCGATCGGGCGCGTGCATCCCGGCTCTGTCGGTGTCGGCGTGTCCCCAGGACACACCGCTTCACCGACAGGGGTGAACAGCCATTGGTTATGGCTGTTCACCACGTGATCGCCCGTGACGACGTCACAGCTGATCACAAATGGCACGCCCGCCGTTAAGACGGCGCATGCGCGCGATCGGGAGCGCGCTGCGCGCGCGCGTCGGTGGCGGCGTGTTCCTGGGGAACACTGCCTGTCACCGACACTGGTATCAGCCGCCGGCCGGCGGCTGATACCTTGTGATCGGCTGTGATCTACTTCACAGCCGATCACCTCCAATGTAAACAGAGCGGTAACTCACTGTTACCAGCTCTTCTCTCCTCACACAGAGTCCAGTGTGAGGAGAGAAGAGCTGGGATCAGTGAGTTACTGATCTGTAAAGTGAAAGCACACTGACACTGACCCCCCCTGCCCCCCCCAATGCACCAGTCACCCCAACAGTCACCCCATATGCCCCCATAAAGGGTACCTGTCATCATAAAGTGTACCTGTCCTCAGACTGCCATCATAAAGAGCACCTGTCACCCATCACCCGTCAGTGACCGTGGCATGT
>BLSH010494877.1:743933-767272 GCA_018402905.1 Glandirana rugosa
GTTAGTCACCGTATATTCCTGCGTATTATGTACTCATCTTTAAAAGGTGTCTTACTATATAGAAAACATTAAAAGAAAATCGTTTGTGTCTATACACTTATGAAGTATGATCGATTTTATATACTCTAAATATATATATATATATATATATATATATATATATATATACACTGTATATATGTAAATAATAGTATATAAACTGTACAGTACAGTATATAAAGTATATTCTTATTGCACTGGGATTGCAGAAGGGGATGATCTACATTTACTAAAGTGCTCCAAGCTTTAAAAGCAGCACAGCCCTGTTGGAAAAAGAGAAATTCCTGTTCTTGAACTCAGTTAAGGTTCATCTCTGCCCTGTGCTTTCACTCACAAGCCTTCTGCATCTTTTATGATAGTAAAGTACAGTATGTAATACAGCAATGACTGCATTTAGCTAGTATGAAGTATTCACATATCTGTGTTTGCTAAAAGAAAATTACAAAAGATATATCATTCTGTGGAAAATTTCTACTCATGTATTATGCGTCCTTATATGCCACTGATTGATGGCATGATAAAAAATGCTTTAGCCTCATTAGTTCTAACCAGTGCAAGTCTTGGAATAGTGCAGTGGTCTCCAAACTGCGGCCTGGGGGGCTGGATGTGGCCCTTTGCTTGCCTTTTTCTGGCCCTCTTGCACTATTCCACCTATTGACACCAATGATGGGGCACCATTAACCCTACTGACTCCATCAATGGGACACTATTCTTCCCATTGATACCAACAATAGGGTATTATTCCTCCCATTAAAACCAATGATGGGGCACTGATTCTGGGGGCATTTTCTACTCCCGCTGGCTAATATCCGGCCCCCCTAAAGCCTGAAGGACAGTAAACTGGCCCTTTGCTTATAAAATTTGAGGACCCCTGGAATAGTGGATTCTAAATAACTCTGCTAAAATGCATGTTTTGTTTTAGACCTAGTTTGTCAAAAATCAGGTTTTGTATGGTTGCCTGGGCATTTTAAGAATGTCAGATGTCTAAATGTTATGGTGGTGCATACAGTAAAATGGGAATTTGCCTGTCAGTGTTGGCAGTCCTTTTATTATGGGATTAGCTAAATTTAGCTGTCATTGTGTATGGTAAAATCTATTAAAGTGTACGTATAGGCAAAATTTTATTTTGTTTCGGATAGAGTAGCAAATAATAGAAAAACCCTTTTTGCTGTCTGAGCCCTGGGAAGTTTTCTCTTCTTGTCCCACAGATGTGCATGAAGTTAGAGGCACCCCATTGGAAGATTTACCTTCATCTCCTGTTCTGATGATAACTGTAAAATTTTGTACTCCCCATCACCTTCTAGACAGATAGAAGGGGTGAAATACCTAGCAGGCTTGCAGACAGTAATAAGAACCTGCTGCAAGGTTTCAAAATTTCACTACTTTATCCACAATTAAAGAAAAACGTTTTAGCTATACTTACACTTTAATTAAAATGGTTATTTCAGCCAGACAAACTTTGCATATGGCCAGTTTTTAGTGGCTACTTTCCTAAAGCTGTTTGATAGACAGGTTTGGACATCAATCAGGTTATCTATGGAAAATGTCGTCTATGCCCAACCAGTACCAATGAAGAGAGTGCATAGTTGGTAAGTGTCCCACACCTTGCTGCCAAGTGCCCCAGATCTTGTTGGGCAATCATGGAATTTTGGACACTATTCCCCACTGTCTGTGTTCCGTGGTTTCTACTGCAGGATCCAGGACATTTGGCAACAATGTGCCGAAATGCCCTGCATGTCTGTGAGGCAGCATCTCTGACCTCATTCTCTGCAACCCAGAGTTTCATCATTTGGTACAAGCCATAAAAGTATATTTGTAGCCAAAAATTGTATTCTCTTTGTTTTAAGCTTTGGATAGAAAACTGAACAGCTAGGCCTCATACACACGGGCGTATTAAAAAAAAAAAACCAAACCATCGTCACAAGTCAAGGAAAAATCGGCATCAAAAACACGATTTTGTCTGCATTTTGCATCTGCGTTAGTGAGCGTTTTGCCAGCTCGGCGTCATGCCAAAATGCTACAGCTTTGGATGGGTTCTACTTTCAGCTCACTAACGCCAACGCCATCTACAGCTCAAAAACATTGGCATTTTTATAGGGCCATTGAATAACATGGAGAGCCAAAAAAAAAAACGCTAAAAAAAGCGGCGCTAAAAATGTCCGTGTGTATGAGGCCTTATTGCTGTCTCCTACTGGAGAAAATTTTTTACTTGAGGTAACAAGAGAAAAGTGTCCAAACATCCAAAATGTTACAATTTTCACCAGCCTGGCAGTAGAGGGACTAGAGAGAAATCTTGTATGGAGACACCTGCAACAACTGTTTGAGTATATTTTTCCCAATAGGACCCAAACCGAAAAAAAAAAAAGATTTAGTTAGAGATAGGGTTTGTTTACACTAGCAAAAGCCCTTGCTGCCTCTCTGAACACCAATCAGGGTGGTTGACAGACAGCATGGGAGGTGATATGTAACGTACTCATTGCTTGTTTTACCCTGAAAGGTCCACACTACCAAAACCATGTCCATTGCACTTGAATGGGTCGAGATTTTTTAGCAGTACTTCCCACTGAATAGGGAGTATCCTTTTTGCTACAGATGCAAAGTAAGGCATTGCGGCTGCAGCATGTGTATAAACCCCTCCACCTGCTGTGTTAGGTTAAGGGGGGCAATTGGAGGGCAGTAATACCACAGCTCAACTGTTTTTACTTTTTCTGGCCACATGTGTGAACAAACCCATACTGTAACAGGGTTGCTGGTTGGCTGAATGATCAGACAGAGATTAACTGGAAACTGAAATTTACTAAACAGGTGCAAAGTAGAATTACCAATACAAAACAGTGCCAGAATGGAAAACAGTATGTATTCACTGTGTAGAGATAAACAAGTTAATGAAAGTGGCAGAAACATTAACTTTTCACAACATTTTCTCTGTGGCTCAATCAGAGTAAAATGTCGCTACATAGCATAGTCTCTATAAGACTTTATAGCAAGAGAGAAAGACTGGCTGAGAATCGATACTTCAGTAAAACCATTCGCATCACAAACAGTTACTTTCACTTATCTTCATGAACAGCATCAATCTCAGTGAAGTCCAGTGTAGATCTAGTAATAAAGTGAATAGTTTTAGAGATTCAAGGCACAAGAAAGAAGTAGTAAGACGTCACCTCAACAAAACGCATTAGGGTGGAGACACACAACTGATGTCATATTCGGTGATGACACGTCCAGCATGGTGTAGCACATGGTTATCTTCATTGAACTAAATGAAGGCTGGTTCTTTTACCTATACACTGTAAGTGCAACAATGTTATGCCATTTAAATATACAAAATTGCACTATTACAATCTTTTCTCTGGTTTGTAATCTGAGTGTGAAGGTGGAAAGGAGTGATGAGGAGATATCCAGTGAAACAAGCAGGAGAGTTGCGGGAGGAAGGAAAGTGCTACTGACCTTCTTATTATTCATAAGGGGGCATTAATATCTGATGAGGGTTGTCACAAAGGGTGAGGGGAGAAGCACATTTAATTTGAGGTGGATGACTGTGAAGCACAGTTGTTGACAAGAAAATTTGCAACTGGAAGACTTTTTCTTTGTTGCTGTTTTTGGTTTATTTGTTGGAGTTTTGATATGTGTATTATTGTCTGCACAATATACTGAATGGATTATAAGGTATATAGCACTAGAACTTTAATGGTATAATCATTGGGATTTTGATTGACTATGCACATATTTTGATATAGCGATGCAGCTAATTTATATGCACAAGAAAAAAAGTGTCTGGTAAAATTTTGAGGAGGGGCTTCCCACATTAGCTGGGTCTTTTGGAGAAACTGCATGCTATTAGCCTCTCACCTGCTGCTGATTACTTCCTCAGATATTTTTGTCTCATTGGGTGTGGCCTCTCTAAGCTGCTGAGGATAGAAAACAAAGAAATGCATTTGCCCTGGACATGTCCAGGAACCCAATGAGTTGTGGGAAATGGAGGCAAAGGTGGCTGTGTTTGCCAGTGCTAGGACAGGGTCGCCCAGTGCCCAGGGCAAAGGTGCCAAACTGCCCCCCTCCCGTTCGTGATGTCCTACGCCCAGCAGTCACACACATGTCAAAATCACTGCAGCTGTCATTATCCTGTCAGCCTTGTAACCGAAGGAAGGTGCCTCCATCCCTTCAGTAAACCATTGCGCTCAGGGCAGCTGTTCTTCCCGCCCACCCCTTGTCTCGAGCCTGGTATTTGCACCATAGCATTGTGAGTAAATGAGCACATATGGTACAATACACAGGCCTGGGACAAAAGCATGGGGGGGGGGGGCAAGAGGGGAAGCTACCCAGGGCACAGTGTGTTCATGTGGGGGAAGGGGGTAGACGCTTGGCAAGCTGCTCCCTCTGTGATTTATTTTTTCCTGGTGCCTGGATGCCACTGGTCCAGCCTTGTGTGTTCTCTCTGCCACTGCTAAGGGAGGTACTAGAGCCAGGGTGGCTTCTGAGCTTTGGAGGGGGTATGAGGAAGTAAGACGTGGACAAGGTGAGTACAGGAATGAACTGTGTATAAGGGTTGCTGTGTTGACCTGTGGATAAAGTTGCAGAGTTGAGCTGTGCACAGCAGTACAGAGGTGAGCTGTGGACGATAGTTGCTGACGTTAGCTGTGGACAAGGGTGCAGAATTAAGTAGTGGACAGGGTTGCAGAAGTGAATTGTGGACAAAGGTTGCAGATGTGAGCTGTAGATGAGGGCTGCAGTGAGGAACTGTGGATGATTGTGCAGAAATAAACTGTGGGCTGGGTGTAGATGTGATCTGTGGAAGGGGTGAAGAGGTGAGCTGTGCATGGTGGAGGGGGGTGTGCAGAGATAAGCTGTGAACAGGGGGCACAAATGTGAGCTGTGGAAAGGTGTTGCAAAGTTGAGCTGTGGGTGAGGGTTGCAGAAGTGAGCTTTGGACAAGGGTTGCAGAAGTAAGATGTGGACAAGAGATGCAGAGGTGAGCTGTGGACAGGGGTGCAGAGTTGATCTGTCAACAGGGGTTTCAGATATGTGCTGTGCATCAAGGAGTACAGAGGTGAGCTATGGACAGAGGATGCAGAGTTGAGCTATGGATGAAGGTTGCAGAGGTGAGCTGTGGACAAGGATTGCAGAGGTGAGCTGTGAATAGGGATGCAGAGGAGATCTGTGGATGGGGTGCAGAGGTGAGCTGTGCATGAGGGTGGGTCCAGAGTTGAGCTGTGGACAGGGGATGCAAAGGTGATCTGTGGACAAGGGTTGTAGAGCTGTACTGTGGACAGTAATTGCAGAGGTGATCTGTGGGCAAGGGTTACAGAGATGATCTGTGGACAAGGATTGCAGAATTGATCTGTTGACAAATGTTGCAGAGGAGAGCTGCAGATAAATGTTGCAGAGGTGAGCTGGGGACAGGGGTGCAGAGGTGTATGGAGTGTGTGCAGAGGAGAGCTGTGGAGGAGGTGTACACAGTTGAGTTGTGGATGAAGATTGTAGAGGTGAGCTGTCGACTAGGGTCCAGAAGTGAGCCGTGGACAAGGACTGCAGAAGTGAGCTGTGGACAAATGTTGCAGAGGTGATCTGTGGACAAGAGTTGCAGAGGTGATCTGTGGACAAATGTTGCAGAGGAGATCTGTGGACAGGGTTGCAGAGGTGAGCTGTGGATAGGGGTGCAGAGGTAAACTGTGGGTGAAGGTTGCACAGTTGAGCTGTGGATGAAGGTTGCAGAAGTGAGCTGTGGACAGAGGGTGGAGTGTTTTATTTGTATGCAGAGGTGAGCTTTGCACAGGGGTGCAGAGGTGGGCTGTGGAAAAGAGTTGCAGAGGTGAGCTGTGAGCAAGGGTTGCAGAGATGAGCTGTGGACAGGGGTGCAGAGATGAGCTATGGATATGGGAGCAGAGGTGAGCAGTGTATGAGGGTGGTAGAGGGGATCTGTGGACAAGGGTTGCAGAGGTGATCTGTGGACAAATGTTGCAGAGGTGATCTGTGGACAGGGTTGCAGAGGTGAGCTATGGACAAGGATGCAGAGGTAAGCTGTGTATGGGGGTGTAGAAAGGTGAGATGTTGATGGGGGTGCAGAGGTGGGCTGTGGATGAGGGTTGCACAGTTGAGCTGTGGATGAAGATTGCAGAGGTGAGCTGTGGATTGGCGTACAGAAGTGAGCTGCGGACAGGGGGTGGGGTGTTATTTGTGTGCAGAGGTGAGCTTTGCACAGGGGTGCAGTGATTGGCTGTGGAGAAGAGTTGCAGAAGTGAGCATGAGCGAGGGTTGCAGAGGTGAGCTGTGGACAAATGTTACAGAGGTGATCTGTGGACAAGACTTGCAGCAGTGAGCTGTGGACAGGGATGCAGAGGTATGCTGTGTATGGGGGATGTACAGAGGGGAACTGTTGATTGGGGTGCAGAACTGAGCTGTGGATGAGGGTTCCAAAGTTGAGCTGTGGATGAAGGTTGCAGAGGTGAGTTGTGGATTGGGGTGCAGAAGTAAGCTTTGGACAGGGGGTGCAGTGTTATTTGTGTGCAGACATGAGCTTTGCACAGGGGTGTAGTGATTGGCTGTGGACAAGAGTTGCAGAGGGGAGCTGTGGACAGAGGTGCAGAGATAAATTGTGGATGTGGGAGCAGAGGTGAGCTGTGGATAGGTGTACAACCTGTGGAGAAAAAAAAGCCATAGCTGAGGTAGGTACTACAGCCAGGCTGACGTCTGTAATAAAGAGAGGTGCTGTAGGGGTAAGCATGTGGGTGGTGACAGGTGAACATTGGGGGGTTGGGGCATTGATGCACCGATCCGTTTGCATGCACCGCAGAGGACAGCTCTGTGGAGCTGTGATTAGGTTTATATACAAGAGCATGGTAATATCATTGACCAAATATGGACAAGGCCATATATAGTTAATGTATTGTGCAACATTTCTTTGGTGAAAATAACCCAAAAGTATATACTGTATATCTGAAAATTGATCAATCCTAATGTACTGATGGCCTAGCTGAGATAAGTTGACATAACTTCAGGTGTGGGGTAAAAAAATCCAGGTTTTATTGAAGATAAATGTACAAAAGTAAATACATCCAAATGAGTCTATAGAAATGCAGACAAACATGCAGAAGGACAAAAGATTGACGTGTTTCACGAAGTTATATTCGTTTAGTCATAAATTAATCTTACTGATGGCCTATATCATTTCTTGAGGCCCGAAAATTCTAGGACAGAACAAATATCCCCCAAATGACCCCTATTTGGAAAGTAGACAGTCCAAGGTATTTAGTAAGGGGCATGCAAGTTTTTTGAAGTTTTTGTCACAATTTTTTGGAAAATGAAGAAATGAAAAAAAATAATCTTCACAATTTTTTTTTACATACTGTTACCAGCGCAGTACAGCGTTATCATATAATGGGTGTGGCAGTGATCAGGGACACTGACTCATAACAGTATGTAAGAAAAAAAAAATAATATTTTTTTGAAAAAACATTTTATTACTTTTTTATTTTTTATTACAATTTTGTTTTTAACACACTGTGACCATAGCAATACAGTGTTGCCATAGGAACTCTGGGGAAGTGATCAGGATTTTTATTTTTAAAAACATTATAATTGCTTTTACCAGTGAATTTCATTGCTATTGCCATTTTTACTGAATGAAACTGATTAATTCAGTGTGTTCTGTTGTGATTAGCTGTGATTGGCCACAGCTAATAACATGGTACAGATGGCCTGTAATTGGTCCTGTCTGTACCACGGAAGCTATCCCTTGTTTACAATTGTAATGTGATCTGCTATGATTGGTCACATCAATCACATGGTACCGGCAGTGGGCCAGTACAGTGATCAATAATCGGCCGGACACAACCAGTGACAGATCTCACTGCAGCATGTGTCAGCTAGTGTCAGTGTGTTTTAGGTAGAAAAAAAAGCACTAATGTTTCTGGGCCATAATACGGGTACAAACAATATATAGTGTACATATGTATGGTATTGCTATGATCGTCAGGAGCAGAATTTATTTTGGGTTGTTCTTCGGTGGTCGGTTATCAAGAAACATACATTTTAAAAATATATTTTTTTTACTATTTGGTGCCAGTTTTCCTTTAATAAGTAAAAATCAGGAGATACCAGGGGCGGACTGACCATAAGGGCACTCGGGCACTGCCCGATGGCCCCTAGCCAGTAGGGGGCCCCATGAGAGGCTCCTGGTACTTCAGTCCCAAGGAATCTGTGCTGATCTTGGAGCCCAGTGCCGGACCAAGTTCCAGCACTGAGCTCCGGTACCTGGCCTGACAGGAGCATGCTAGCGTAGGCACTCAGGACACCTTTCCCACATCTGTAGGGGCGAACGTATGTAATGTGGGCACAGTGCAATAAGTAGGTGGTGTTTTGTTTGGCTTGAGTGTGGACAGGGATGCAGGGGGGCCCCATGATCTTCTATTGCCTGGGGGCCCCATGGGTTGTCAGTCTGCCCCTGGGAGATACCCATTACCATTTACCACCAATTAAAAGCCCTATTTGTCTGAAAAAAAAAGACAAGTATAATTTAGCTGGACACACTAGGTATTTGTGATGATATGTACAATTTTACTGACACATGTCAAACTTGTAAAACTGTGTTCAGGCGTTAAGCTTTGTTTTACCCTCTATCATGTAAGTGTTAGGGTAGACTTAGAGAATATTTAAGCTCTTTGTCCATAGTGGGTGTGCAAAAAAATGGATGTGTAATGGAAGAGTTGCATTTTTGTTTTAATGTGCTGAGTTTTGTGTCTATGAGACTCTTGCTCGTAGCACTGTAATTAAAGAATATTTTGTTTGTTAAAGGACTCTGGCATATACAATGTGCATTGTTTTTGCAGGAAGTAGGCTCATGTTCTATTTAACTATGCCCCTTTAAGCCCCTCCTACTGTTAACACTGTGTAGCCACACCCACTGCTCCTAGCAACTCTTCTATCTCGCAAAATCACTGCACAATTCTAGTTCCTTGTGAGACACAATAGGCAGACCCAGAGCTGTGCAGTGAGGCATGTGGTAGCAACTGTGATTGGGACCCCAGCTGCAGGTTCAGTGCACACTGACAAAGACTCATATATAATAACTCAGGTAGGATGGATCAGTTTGACATATTCGCCCTGTTGGATTGTGCTAGCACATCAGCCCATTATTTAAATACTCTCACTCTTACCACATACTGTATCTTTGAACAGACATATCAGAGACAGGCCAAAGTCAGGGAAGGTAGCGTTCAAGCATGGTCAGGTCAAGCCAGGTTAATCACATAAGTAAAACACAGGAACAGATGCAGGAACATGGGAATAGCTGTAGATCAGACAGCACTGGCTAATACAGCTGCCGCACCTAAATAGTCCATTTGGCTCCAGTGTTAGCAGCAGATGCGAGTGTGCGCACATGTGCACATATATGTGCACATCTATGCACAGCAAGGTGAGCACCCGCAGATCTGCACCTGTATGTGCCTTGAGCCTTCACCTGTACTATGGCTGGTGCTTTCCTGACAGGGTGTGGCTGCTGGCTGCTGGAAGGGTATTTAGTCCCTCCTCTACTATTCCATAATGCCTCAGTGTTTTGCTCCTGTGCCCTATGTATTTTGCTCCCTGTGACTCCTAATCCTGCTCCCACCTGCTTGTTTGTACCTGTTCCAATGTACCTTCTCCCCTTTTTTCCTTATGACTTGCTCCTCAAGCTGATTCTACTCTGTCCTGTTTATCCTGCACCTCTTCAGGGTTTAGTTTAGTTTAGGCAGGTTTGCTTATTTGTTTTCCCTTCCACTGATTAAGTTCACTTTATTTAGGTTCACTTGGTTTTGTACATACCCCGGTTTGACAAGTCACACCCGTTTGCTGGCAATGGAACCATTCATTCGCGACTCGTGCAATTATGAAAAAGGTTCTTGCTCTACTGATTTCATTGCGACTTGCATAGACTTCTGTTAAATTAAGTTGCAAACTGCAATGAAATCAGCAGTGGAAAGGACACTGATGTGTGGCTTTGAAATTGCGCTGACGTAGCGCGATTTCAAAGCCGCACCAGTGTGAACAGGAACTCAATGTTATGCCTGGTAACCTCTGTGCAGATTCATACCTATCTGGTAAAAAGCACTAAAAATGCCGAAGGCTGGATTCACACCTATGCATTTTTAGAGCTTTTTGCATTTTGGAGATTTGCACTGCAGAACATGTTCCATAGGGAAACCATGTTAAATGGACTGCAGTGCAAATCTGCAAAATGCAAAAAGCACTAAAATGCATAGGTGTGAATCCAGCCTAACAGGATATCAGCATTTGGTATCTCAACATCTTGTCTCTCCTATGGGATACAGATGGCAAAAAAAACTGACAGGGGTTATAACCCTCCCTTACTCTACCTTACTGAAAAAAAAAGTTTTGCATTTAGTTACACTTCAATCCAAAGTTGCTAATCACTTTAACTACTAAGTAACCTGGTTTGCAATGGATGAGTACTTTATTAAATCTGCTCTTGTGTTCATAAATTCTTCTTGGATGTAAATGAAAAACTCCAGTAGTTGCAGAAAGCTTTACTGTAGATATCCCATTTTAATTTGTTCTTCCCTCTTGAAGTCATGGTAATAGTGGCAATATGGCAAAATACAGTACTTACTGCCAAGTTAATGGCTACATTTTTGGTTAGTGCTTTTAATAATGAGAATTTAAAATACTATAATGGTTTGAAATTGATCAGTATATTATAGTGTTGCTAATACTAATACAGTACATGGGATAATGGAAAAGGTCACAAAGATTTTATGCCCACAGCAGTGATTGAGCAGAATGACACAGTAAAAGCCGCATACACGATGTGTAAAGAGGAACTCTTCTGAAATTTATGCGGTTTTTGGTGAGTCAAGATCGTCAGTGATGGCCTAGGTGTTAGCTGTTTTACTGTTAAAGTGCAACTCCTACCAAAACTTTAGTTTGGAGAGGGCTTCTTGCTGTCTGTGTCCACACTGTATATACTGTATTTCCTCATTTACTTTCCTAGAGGAAGTAGGAAATCTCTCCAGGTGCTCCCATTGGAAGATAATCCCTTATTTCCTCTTCTGGATGCAACTGCCACTAAAGTCAGGATTCCTGATGACTAGAGTTGAGCGAACCCGAACTGTAAAGTTCAGGTTCCTACCGAACTTTAGGGTGTCCGTGTCCTGAACCCGGACATTTGAGAAAAAGTCCGGGTTCTGATTCAGGGTTTGGGTATTTTTTGCGCCAGCGTTTCACTTGTTTGCCCTTAGAAGCCATCACAGCCATGCCTACTAATGGCGTGGCTGTGATTGGCCAGTGCATCATGTGACCCAACCTCTATATAAGCTGGAGTCACTTAGTGCTGCATGTCACATCATCTCATACTAGTGTAGGGAGAGGATGCTGCTGCTGCTGCTGTGAGGGACAGATTAGCTTTAAAAAATCTGTTAAAAACAGCGATTTATTGGTGGGTGGGTGCTAGAGGAGATTTTTGTTTGCTAGAGTACATTTTGTTTGCTAAGCAAAGTGTCTCATATAAAACCTAAGCAATTTTTCTGTTTGTTAGGTGGGCGTTTGCAGCCAATTTTGCAAGTGCTGTGCACTTGCAACAACTTGTGTGTCAGGGACACTACTTTAATCGTGTTCTGTTAGTTCAGTTGGCAACATTTTGGCATATTTAAATACTGCTTTTACATTGCAGTTAGACGAATAATTTTTTTTTTTTTGTGTAAAATATTACATTTGCGGCTAGCGGGGCATTTCTTGCACACAATTAAAAAGTGCATCTACATTGCTGGTTTAAAAAATATATATATATATATATTCTAAATACTACATTTGCGGCCAGCGGTGCATTTCTTGCACTAAAATAAAAAGTGCATCTACATTTTTTTTTTAATATGTCTCAATATTTTGGGGGCTACCCCAATTAGAAAAAAAGACAAACAAACAAAAAACAATGTTGGCTACCTCCTCCTCCTCCACCGCCACTTCCACCTACACCACCACGGTCACCGCCTCCTCAACCCCCTACTCCACATCCCCCTCCTCCTCCATTTTTTTTTTTTTTATGTGATTTTAAGTTATTTCCTTATACACATTTGTTTGCAGGGCACGTATCCTACTCTTACCCCCATTTTGCTTCTTTTTGTAGTCCTCTAGCCCTTTCCAGGACTTTTTTAGAGCCATTTTAGTGCCCAAAAGTTTGGGTCGCCATTGACTTCAATGGGGTTCGGGGTCAAGTTCGGGTCATGTTCAGGAACTGAGCCAAACTCGCCGAACCCGAACATCCAGGTGTCCGCTCAACTCTACTGATGACTTGTTCCAGGATAAGATGTTGGATGACAACAAGGCAATAAGCAGGCTAAATATTTTCCTCAGTAAACATTTCTTCCAAGTCTGGAAGGTGCTGAAATTACCTGAAATAGACTGGCCATACATTATACAATTTTCCTTTAGATTTACCAAAACCATATAATATGAGGTCAAACTTAAACACTTACAATTTGTATGCAATCAGGCAGGCCCTTCTACTACATTGTTGAAGGTAAATCTAAAGTAAGTTGAATAAGAAAATTGTATAATGTATGGCCAGCTTTAGGGCTTATTCACACAGGTGGAAGGCCTTACCTCCCCTTTGAAAAGCAATCCTTGGTGGATAGCTATTCAAAGGGTGGTTTGCAGGCACTGGCTGTTTTAACCCTAAAAAGGCTGAACCATTGTGCCAAAAGGGTGGTTACGGAGCAGCCCCATTCACTTGAATAGGTTGCATTCAGCGGCGGCACTGCCCACTGAATGCAACAGGGGTTCAATCTTTGCTGCGTGGCCGTGACATGTTTATATCCTTGAGCTTCATGTCCTTGTTTAGTTGGGCAGTAAAACTGTGCCTTAACCACCTGTTTTTTACCACCCTCTGGCCACATATCTGAACAAGAGCTTAGTAGTGATAAAAATAGAATGTGAAAGTATTATTTTATTGAAGCGATAGTTCATTTTGTAACAAGCCACAAGAAGTTATAACAGGCTATTTAAAAAAATAAACAAATTAGACATGGCTAAAGCTCCTTTCACACCTTGGCATTCCGTTTTGCGGGCGCAATCGCCGCAATTCTGCCCGCCTTTTGGAAATGTTGTAAATCGCGGGAAGCCCTTGCGATCCCCGCTATTTTGAATGGCACCAAATCGCTGCGCTATTTTGCCATGATTTTGACGGCTGAATCATGGTAAAATAGTGGTAAAAATGCATGGGCAGAATTGCGGGACGCCCGACGCCCAAAAGAAGCTCTTGTACCTTTATTTGGCATCGGGAATCCCACCATTCTGCCCACGTGTTTTACCGTGATTTTGAGGCTGAAATAGCGGCAAAATAGCGCCGCAATTTAGTGCCATTGAAAATAGCGGGGATCGCAGGGGCGTACCACGATTTGCGGCATTTCCGAATCGCGGGCCAAATCTCGGTGAGTGTGAATGGAGCAGATAAGTAAAACTCTCTATCACGATTAACCACTTCACCACTGGAAGGTTTTACCCCCTTCATGAACAGGCCATTTTTTTGCTATCTAGCACTGCGCTACTTTAACTAGCAATTGTGCAGTCATGCAGCACTGTACCCAAATTAAATTAATATAATTTTTTAGACAAATAGAGCTTTCTTTAGGAGGTATTTGATCGCCAATGGGTTTTTAAAATTTTTGTGCTATATACCGTAAATGAAAAAAACAACAATATTTTCTAATTTCTGTATAAAACATATCCAATAAAATCAAATTTCTTTTTAAATTTAGGCCAAAATGTATTCTGCTACATGTCTTTGGTAAGCAAAATCCCAATAAGTGTATATTAATTGGTTTGTGTGAAAATTACAAACTATGGTATATAGATTTGAAAATTGATCAGTCCTGAAGTACTGACGGCCAGGACAGTACAAATACCCATCCCTCCCCCAAATGGCCCCTTTGGAAAGTAGACAGTCAGAGGTATTTAATAAGAGGCATTGCAAGTTTTTTGAAGTTGTAATTTTTTGTCACAATTTTTTTGAAAACTAAGAAATGAAATGGGTTTTTTTACATACTGTCACCAGTGCAGTACAGAGCCATCATATGACTGGTGTGGCGATGATCAGGGATACTGCCTGGTGATGGTATATGTTATGGTAATTCAATTTTAGACTCATCTGACCATAACACCTTTTTCCATGTGGCCTCAGAATCTTCAAGGGGCATTTAAGATGGTCAAATGAGACTAAAATTTAATTATTTGGCCTCAACACCAAACAATGTGTCTGGCGGAAATCCAATAAAGATTACCATCCAAATAACACTATCCCTACAGTAAAGAATGGAGGTGGTAATATTTTGTTATGGGGATGTTTCTCTGCAACAGGGACTGGAGCACTTGTCAGGATAGAGGGAAAAATGAATGGGGCAAAATACCATCAAATTCTTGAGGAAAATCTGCTTCCCTCTGTCAGAAAGTTGTCAATGGGAAGAAGGTTTACCGTCCAACATGACAATGACCCAAAGCACACAGCAAATATGACCACATAGTGGCTGAAGGAGAAAAAGGTGAATGTTCTTGCATGGCCTAGTCAGAGCCCAGACCTAAACCTCATTGAAAATCTGTGGAATGACTTAAAGACTGCAGTCCACTAACGGTCACCATCAAATTTAACTGAACTTGAGCAGTTCTGCAAAGAAGAGAGGGCAAATATTGCCAAGTCTAGATGTGCAAAGTTAGTAGGGACATATCCCAACAGATTAAAGGATATAATCAAAGCATTAGGGGTATACTCACTTTTGTTGCCAGCGGTTTAGACATTAATGGTTGTGTGTTGAGTTATTTTGAGGGGACATCAAATTTACACTGTTATACAAGCTGTACACTCTCTACTTTACATTGTAGCAAAGTGTCATTTCTTCAGTGTTGTCACATGAAAAGATAGAATAAAATATTTACAAAAATGTGAGGGATGTACTCAGTTTTGTGAGATACTGTACAGGTGATACTTGAAAAATTAGAATATTGTGCAAAAGTTAGTTTATTTCAGTAATGCAACTTAAAAGGTGAAACTAATATATGAGATAGACTCATTACATGCAAAGCAAGATAGTTCAAGCCGTGATTTGTCATAATTGTGATGATTATGGCTTACAGCTCATGAAAACCCCAAATCCACAATCTCAGAAAATTAGAATATTGTGAAAAGGTGCAATATTCCAGGCTCAAAGTGTCCCGCTCTAATCATCTAATTAAGCCATAACACCTGCAAAGGGTTCCTGAGCCTTTAAATCAGTGGTTCTCAACTCCTGTCCTCGGAACCCACAACAGGCCAGGTTTGCAGGATAACTGAAATGCATCACAGGTGATATAATTTGCTGCTTAGTGATTGCTGTATTCTAGTCTGCATCTCCCCAAGGTAATGCTTAAAATCTGGCCTGTTGGTGGGTCATGAGGACAGGAGTTGAGAACCACTGCTTTAAATGGTCTCTCAGTCTGGTTCAGTAAGAATCACAATCATGGGAAAGACTACTTACCTGACAGTTGTGCAGAAAACCATAATTGACACCCTCCATTAGGAGGGAAAGCCTCAAAAGGTAATTGCAAAAGAAGTTGGATGTTCCCAAAGTGCTGTATTAGAGCACATCAATAGAAAGTTATGTGGAAGGGAAAAGTGTGGAAGGAAAAGGCGCACAAGCAGCAGGGATGACCACAGCCTGGAGAGGATTGTCAGGAAAAGGCCATTCAAAGGTGTTGTGGACTTTCACAAGGAGTGGACTGAGGCTGGAGTCAGTGCATCAAGAGCCACCACACACAGACGGATACTGGATATGGGCTTCAAATGTCGTATTCCTCTTGTCAAGCCGCTCCTGAACAACAAACATCAGAAGCGTCTTACCTGGGCTAAAGAAAAACAGACCTGGTCTGTAACTCAGTGGTCCAAAGTCCTCTTTTCTGATGAGAGCAAATTTTGCATCTCATTTGGAAACCAAGGACCCAGAGTATGGAGGAAGAATGGAGACGCACACAATGCAAGATGAAGTCCAGTGTGAAGTTTCCACAGTCTGTGTTGATTTGGGGAGCCATGTCATCTGCTGGTGTTGGTCCACTGTGCTTCATTAAGTCCAGGGTCAACGCAGCCGTCTACCAGGAGATTTTGGAGCACTTCATGCTTCCTTCCACAGACAAGCTCAATGGGGATGCTGACTTCATTTTCCAGCAGGACTTGGCACCTGCCCACACTGCCAAAAGCACCAAAACCTGGTTCAATGACAGTGGGATTACTGTGCTTGATTGGCCAGCAAACTTGCCTGACCTGAACCCCATAGAGAATCTATGGGGCATTGCCAAGAGAAAGATGAGAGACATGACACCCAACAATGCAAAAGAGCTGAAGGCCGCTATTGAAGCATCCTAGTCTTCCATAACACCTCAGCAGTGCCACAGGCTGATAGCTTCCATGCCACGCCGCATTTAGGCAGTAATTGCTGCAAAAGGGGCCCAAACCAAGTACTGAGTACATATGCATGCTTATACTTTTCAGAGGTCTGATATTGTTCTATGTACAATCCTTGTTTTATTGACTGCATGTAATATTTTAATTTTCTGAGATTGTGGATTTGGGGTTTTCATGAGCTGTAAGCCATAATCATCACAATTATGACAAATCACAGCTTGAACTATCTTGCTTTGCATGTAATGAGTCTATCTCATATATTAGTTTCACCTTTTAAGTTGCATTACTGAAATAAATGAACTTTTGCACGATATTCAAATTTTTCGCGTATCATCTGTATATAGATCATTCAGAGGGAATTTTTTTTCTGCAGAAAAGTAGAGTTACGCTTTAAAGTAAGCCTTTGAGTACCATAAACACACTGAACAGGCTGCAGCAGCAAATTTACATTTATACACTTCAGTGCTAGAAATGTCCCGAATCTCTGACCTACCGTCTCTCGCATGATCCTATTAGCCAACAGAGATGGGTTAAAATATACATGTTGGAGGGGAATGGCAATCCTTCAGCACTTTCTAAAAGGGTCAAAATTAGTATCTTACAGGGGCCCAGGAGTCATCACTGATCAGGGGCGGCCTGTCCATTGTGGGTGCATGGGCACCGTCTCCCCTATCCATGCCGCTGCCCCCCTATCCCCTTTCAGGACGCTGGGAGCATAAATTACAATAGCGAGGGTGTTTTTTTAAGCTCCTATTAGAGCCAAAGGGCTCGGGGCACAGAGAGTGTGCTCTCAGCCCACCCAGGTGTGTTACAACAGCAAATGAGTATTCGCTGTTGTAACACTGATCCTTCTCCTGGCTAATCAGGAAGCAGGTTTTGACACCCGTCACCTGATTGGCTGAAAGGACAGGCAATTCTATTGCTGGTTGTTTGCCGCCCCCCCACAAAAAAAAAACACCAGCCGCCACTGTCACTGATGCCGATGAAGCCATGTATAGATGTCCAGATTGTACTGCTGCACCTTTTTGATAGACTTGTGGTACTAGAAGGTTTGTTCAAACTTTTAACCGGAACTTAATCTTTAAACATCACCCTTAACTAGAAACTAATCCCAAGTCCCTAAAAACCTATACTGCTCTACTCTAATTTAAGGCAGGCTCAGACAAAATGTTAACCATGTGTCCAAATTGTGCATGCAGAAAGACATATGATATGGAAGAGGTACTTTTTTTTTTTTTTTTTAAATGAGCACTTGTTCTGAGATTTAAGCATGCCTATGAGACAATAATTGAAGATCATACTTTGTGGGTACATGGACCATGGGATATGCACACAGTGTGTATGGTGAGTGGGCTTACGCTCTGTTTAGCCATTCCTTTTTGAGCAATGCCAACTGTTCAGCATTATATGGCCTTGTTAGCTGTGCCACTAATTTTCTCTTTTTGTTGTGCCCAAGGATGCCTTTAAACCCCAGCAATGTCTTTGATGAACTAGTATGAATTCCATGGATATTCAGAACAATATGGAACATTACGCTATATTACCAGATTATCTAATTTTCAGGATAATATTATAGCATGGAAAGTTACAGAGAACTTCTTCAAATTGTCAAGATAAGAGAGGTCACAAGAACTTGTTTACTCGACCTGGTGGTATTGGGTTGATATTGATTCAAAAGAAAAGTATATGTCATTGCTTTTACATTTTACTATGTACCTTAAAACACAGTACAAATTTAAAGTGCTAAAGTGAAATATTTTTTTTATTTTTTTTTATTATTATTACTATTAAGTTTTAATTTGTGAATTGTTTAGCACTATTGGGTAGAGGGAGAAAAGCTGTTATAAAGGTGTCTGAAAAGTGTCGGTGTTATGCACCAGTTATTAAACTATTCATTACTTTTCTAATCTGCATTAAAAACTAACAACTGGGTATGGACAGCAATTATTTTTTTCCCCAATATATATTGGTTTTAATTGTAAATGTGCAGTAAATCATAACAACCACAGAACACTCATATTTTGGTAAAGACACACAAGCAAATGTCTGTCTGCAACCTTCAACTGGAGAATCCCCTTGTATTTTCTGTGTGATATTAAGTGTATCCAGTAGATGGAGCATCACAATGTAACACATATCAGAAAGTCTTTCAAAGTTTTCACGTCTTAAAACCTTTTTTAAATTGTTTATAAAAATACTTTTATACATAATACAACAGCCTATTTTCAGCAGCTATCCAAAAATTATTTACCAACTCATGACCAGGCAAAATCCTACAAGGTTGCATGCACTTATTGATATGCACAGGATAACAAATTACATTCCTCCATACATAATGCAGTGTTTATTGATTCTATAGACCTCTGCTGATACACAAGAAACAAAAATTGTATAAAAAAATCACCATTTTTATGTTGTGACATTTGGTCTACATGGATAAAAATCATAAATGAGAGTGTAATTCAGCAATTATATATATACAGTATCTCACAAAAGTGAGTACACCCCTCACATTTTTGTAAATATTTTATTATATCTCTTCATGAGACAACACTGAAGAAATAACACTTTAGTACAATGTAAAGTAGTGAGTGTACAGCTTGTATAACGGTGTAAATTTGCTGTCCCCTCAAAATAACACAACACACAGCCATTAATGTCTAAACTGCTGGCAACAAAAGTGAGTACACCCTTAAGTGGAAATGTCCAAATTGGGCCCAAAGTGTCAATATTTTGTGCGCCCACCATTATTTTCCAGCACTGCCTTAACCCTCTTGGGCATGGAGTTTCACAGGTTGCCACTGGAGTCCTTTTCCACTCCTCGATGATGACATCACAGAGCTGGTGGATGTTAGAGACCTTGCACTCCTCCACCTTCCATTTGAGGATGCCCCACAGATGCTCAATAGGGTTTAGGTCTGGAGACATGCTTGGCCAGTCCATCACCTTTACCCTCAGCTTCTTTAGCAAGGCAGTGCTCGTCTTGGAGGTGTGTTTGGGGTTGTTATCATGTTGGAATACTGCCCTGTGGCCCAGTCTCCAAAGGGAGGGAATCATGCTCTGCTTCAGCATGTCACAGTACATGTTGGCATTCATGGATCCCTCAATGAACTGTAGCTCCCCAGTGGAGGCAGCACTTATGCAGCCCCAGACCATGACACTCCCACCACCAAGCTTGACTGTAGGGAAGACACACTTGTCTTTGTACTCCTCACCTGGTTGCTGCCACAAACGCTTGACACCATCTGAACCAAATAAGTTTATTTTGGTCTCAGACTGCAGGACATGGTTCCAGTAATCCATGTCCTTAGTCTGCTTGTCTTCAGCAAACTGTTTGCTGGCTTTTTTGTGCATCATCTTTAGAAGAGGCTTCCTTCTGGGATGACAGCCATGCAGACCAATTTGATGCAGTGTGGGGTATATGGTCTGAGCACTGGCAGTCTGACTCACAACCCCTTCACCCAACAATGCTGGCAGCACTCATACAGCCATTTCCCAAAGACAACCTCTGTATATGACGCTGAGCACGTGCACTCATCTTCTTTGGTCAACCATGGCGAGGCCTGTTCTGAGTGGAACCTGTTCTGTTAAACCACTGTATGGTCTTGCGTGCTGAAGCTCAGTTTCAGGGTCTTGGTAATCTTCTTATAGCCTAGGCCATCTTTATGTAGAGCAACAATTCTTTTTTTCAGATCCTCAGAGAGTTCTTTGCCATGAGGTGCCATGTTGAACTTCCAAATTTAACACACCTGCTCCCTATTCATACCTGAGACCTTGTAACACTAATGAGCCACATGACACCAGGGAGGGAAATGGCTAATTGGGCCCAATTTGGACATTTTCACTTGTACTCATTTTTGTTGCCAGCGGTTTAGACATTAATGGCTGTGTGTTGAGTTATTTTGAGGGTACAGAAAATCTACACTGTTATACAAGATGTACATTCACTACTTTACATGGTAGCAAAGTGTCATTTCTTCAGTGTTGTCACATGAAAAGATATAATAAAATATTTACAAAAATGTGAGGGGTGTACTCACTTTTGTGAGATACTGTATATACTATATTACCAAAAGGCTTGGGACCCCTGACTTTACACGCACATGAACTTTAATGGCATCCCAGTCTTAGTCCGTAGTGTTCAGTGTTGAGTTGGCCCACCCTTTGCAGCTATAACAGCTTCAACTCTTCTGGGAAGGCTGTCCACAAAATTTAAGAGTGTGTCTATGGGGATGTTTGACCATTCTTCCAGAAGCGCATTTGTGAGGTCAGACACTAATGTGGACTAGAAGGCCTGGCTCGCAGTCTCCGCTCAAATTCATCCCAACGGTGTTCTATCGGGTTGTGATCAGGACTCTGTGCAGGCCAGTCAATTTCCTCTACCCTAAACTTGCTCATCCATGTCTTTTTGGAACTTGCTTTGTGCACTGGTCCAAATCATTTGGTGAAGGAAGGATTATGGTGTGGGGTTGTATTTCAGGGGTTGGGCTTGTCCCCTTAGTTCCAGTGAAGTGACATCTTGGACAATTTCATGCTCCCAGCTTTGTGAGAACAGTTTGAGGATGGCCCCTTCCTGTTACAATATGACTGCACACCAGTGCACAAAGCAAGGTCCATAAAGACATAGATGAGCGAGATTGGGGTGGAGGAATTTGACTGGCCTGCACAGAGTCCTGACCTCAACCTGATAGAATAGATAGAACACCTTTGGGATGAATTCACACTCCAAAACTCCAAGACACACTCCAAAACATTTATACAGTAATCAGTGGACATTTAAATTTCTGATTGCTGTATAAATGTCATTGGTCCCAAAAAAGTGTCAAAAATGCCTGACATGTCCGCTGCAATATCTCAGTCCCAATAAAAATCGCAGATCGCCGCCATTACCAGTAAAAAAAAATGAATTGTAAAAATGGCAGAAATTAATTCTCACGGCAACTTTTGTGCAAACCAATCACTAAATGACGATTGCGATTTTTTTAACCAAAAAAATGAGGAAGAATATAAATCGGCCAAAACCGATGAATACATTTATTTTTTTATATTTTTTTTTTGATATGTATTATAGCAAAAAGTAAGAAATATTGTTTTTTTGCAAAATTGTCGCTATTTTTTTGTTTGTAGCAGTGATCACAAATGACGCAGAAGTGATCAAGTACCGCCAAAAGAAAGCTCTATTTGTGGGGAAAAAATAACGCAAATTTTTTTTCGTACAATGTCGCATGACCGCGCAATTGTCAGTTAAAGCGTTGCAGTCTGAAATCGCAAAAAGTGCTCTGGTCCTAACATGGGAAATCCTTCCGGGGATGAAGTGGTTAATGGGGCGACCCTCGTAGCCAAACAAGGGCACAAGTAACCAGCTCAGATTACATGGAGATGCATATAAGAATATTTTCAAGAGACATGAGAATTATTGACTCCAATCAGGAGTAAGTATAACACTGGCAGATTATCAAATCTGCATCTGTAGGAACAAGAAGACATGGTAAAGGTAAGGGACTTCAAGAGCCTGAGGGCCTTAAAAGGCATCACGGTCAAGCATGTCTCACAAAATAAGAGAACATGACATGCCGTGAGACAAAAGGGTAACTACAGATGAAAAAGCACCTCCAGACATACCTGAACAGTTCCGGTTCCACATATGTCCCCCACAGGATCGTCGCAAAGCAACAAAGATCCAAAACAGATATTGAAAAAGCAAGCTGTACAGTAAAACAGTTCCAATTTAGATTATGGCATAGTACTAGTCATCAGCTGAAGTAATCAAACAAGGAAAAAAGAAAGGGTTAACAGGGGAGCACAGTAGGCGTCTTAGAGAGGGCCATTTGGATGCAGTGGGGATCTGGCTGGGTAAGCGATATGATGATCCAAAGAACTTATTGTGATGTCCCATGCCTAAATTAAACTGTGTGTGATTGCATATGGCTTGCTATATTGTATGTTATTATATATGGCTTGTTATGATTTATTGATTTATTGTAGATCAATCTGACCCCTCCTGAAGAAGCCATTTTATCAGTGAAACCGGTAGAGGTTCGGTCAACATATAGACTCTTATCCTTCCATCATCAGAGTCCATACTAACTGCGTAAAGATGTTATTTGATTGCAATCATTGTTTTTGATTAATTTTTGTATATTATTCAATAAAATGTTATATTCAGTAATAATATGCACTAACCTCTTGCAACCAATCATTGAATGGTAAGGATATGCATAGTTACATAGTTAGTCAGGTTGAAAAAAGACACATCTCTATCTAGTTCAACCAAAAAAAAAAAAACGAAAAAATATATATAACCATACAATCCCATATACGCAATCCTTCATCCACAGTTGATCCAGAGGAAGGCAAAAAAAACCCAGCAAAGCATGATCCAATTTGCTATAGTGTGGGGGGGGGGGTTCCTTCCTGATCCCCCGAGAGGCAATCAGATTTTCCCTGGATCAACTTTACCTATAAATGTTAGTAGCCAGTTATGCAGTAACCTCGAGCAACCAATCAGTGAGCAGTAATAATGTGCAGTAACCTCTAGCAACCAATTAGTGAGTGGTAAGGAAGTCCAGTAACCTCTAGTAACCAAGCAATGAGCAGTATTGATGTACAGTAATCTCTAGCAACCAATCAACAAGCAGAAGTCATGTGCTGTAACCTCTAGCAAATAATGAGGGAGCCATAATGTGTGCTGTAACCTCTCGCAGCCAGTCAGTGAGCAGTAATGATACACTGTAACCTCTGGCAACCAATCACAGTCGCTGCCTGATCTGATTCAGTAAACTGATTTTGAGTTTAGCTGCTATTAATTGTATGTATCAGAGCAGTGAAATTGCATGGGGGGGCAAGAAAATGTTTGCCCAGGGTCCAATCGGTAATAAAGACA
>BLSH010494877.1:785456-796905 GCA_018402905.1 Glandirana rugosa
CTTTCCAATAGTAAACTTTTGTACCCCTTGCTGAACAGTACTTTGAAACTACAGGTTTCAACGTACTGTTCAGTGTGTTCACACTAACCTCGTCACCCCAAAAGAGTTTAAAATTACGTTTTCACCTTTATGTGAAATTCACTTCGACGTCAGGTTTGAAATACAATCAATTCCTATCTCGTCCCTCTAATCTTATACAATAACGACAGTCACAGGGGTAACTCCTAAAGGTGGGAGCCAGGGAGAAATCACTATTGACAGTTTAAAACCTAAACGTAATAAGACAGAAAATCACCAACATCCTCACACCTTGTCCCAGATAATACCAACCACTAAAAGACAGAATAATGCAAATCCAAAATTTGACAGTTATCACTAAAGAGGGACCGAGGGTGGAAATCCTCAATGGGGACACTGACAGCAATAACATATTCTAATCTCCCTGCTCTATCCTTAACTAACATAAAGTTTGGACTGCAGCTTCACTTAAAGTGTATTTCCACTTTTGCATTAAAATTTGAGAAAACCCCACTGCTCCAATCACACTTGTGTGACTTGTCATGCAACTTTGGACATCAAAGTTTCATGACAAGTCGTTCCCCATGTTTTCAAATGATAACCTTTCATATATGTGCAACTTAAAGTTGCAGTGACTTCAAAGTAGTTCATGCACTACTTTGGTCTGACTTTTATGCAACTTTTAAGGCCATAAACCGCAATGTTAACCCTCAAACGTTGCATGAAACTCGTACCTGAATGTTACACAATGCAAGTTGTGCAATTGTTGTCCATTATCACTGGTCAAAGCCAAAGTCACATCCAAGTTGCACCCATCCAAAGTTGCACCAAAGTTTCACTCCAAAGTCGGTGCAACTTTAATTTGGTACAAGTGTGAATGGAGCCTTTGTTATGTGTTCCTATTCCCACAGCATACCTAAAAACATTTTTAAATATTTCTTCATTTTTAGATGTTTCTCAGGACAAGGTATCATGGATGACTGCAAGCATTTTTCAAGTAGCACAGCATGAACTGTTCCAATAGCTGTGCTGGGGATTGGAGTCCAATTCTCATTAACATGCAATGAAGAAGCCCAGCTCACAAACCTTTAGGCCCCTTTCACACAAGTGGAGCCCATCCGTCTGTTTTTGGCTGATTGAAGCGGATTGGATGTCAGCGGACATGTCCCCGCTGACATCCGTCGCTCCATAGAGAACAATGGAGCGTCTGTTCGGGTCCGCCTGAAAAACTGACAGGCGGACCCGAACCATCCGCCCGCGTGAAAGAGCCCTAAATTGCCTGATAAGACAGACCCTCCTCATAACAAAGAGAATTAAGTAGAAATTTCCTTGCTGGAAGTTCCAGAAGATAACATTCTAAAAAAAAAAAAAAAAAAAGGTAATAACTTTTTTAAGTTATGCTATGTGAATGGGAACATGTAATAAATATAAAGTAAGTGTTATTCCAATTTGGCTGCATAAGTGAAAATATACTTTAAATATAGTATTTACCATGCACAAGAATATCTTTTATGTATCTTGTTTCTCTTTGGTGCTCTATGGTCCTAGAAGAAAACTTGTATTTGACACAATAGTAAAGAGCATCTCATGTGCCTATGTTTACATATATTCATTTTGACAACAGGTATAATTTTGGAAGTTGCTGTGACATAGATGAATGTTCTAGAAGTAATGAAAAAGACTGAAACATGATAAACACTTTAAAAGAGTTGACCCCTCAAGGTTTTTCACCTTAATGCATTATATGCATTAACGTGGTTGTCAAGGCTGGTTAAACAAAAAAAAAAAAACAGCTGCAAGAGAAAGGCATAATGAGCTAGTATGCATCGCATACTAGCTCATTATGAAATGCTTACCTTAGATCAATGCCATTGCGGCGGTCCCCGAGCACCGCTGTGACCGGTGTCATGTTGTGTGCATTGTCTTCCGGGTTCCCGGGCTCCAACCAATCACAGCATGGACTCCAGCACTGTGATTGGCAGGAGCCTCCCTGACATCAATCCTATGCATGCGCACAGGAGCCGTCATTTACGGCTGAAGAAACTGCCAAGTTGGGCTGTTTCTTCACTGCGCATGTGCCAATGACATTGGCGCATGCAGCTACAGGGAATATAACCTAAACGGTGCATGTTTTAAGAGATATTCCCGGGACCTACAGGTAAGCCTTATTATAGGCTTACCTGTAGTTTAAAGTGGTTGTCATGACTTGACAACCACTTTAAGGGGAAAAACCTCCTGTGATGCACCAGCCCCCCAGAGTCCCCCATTTACTTACCTGAACTCGGTCTTTCCAGCACCGGGAATGAGCACACCCACTCCAGCTGGTGTCTCGGGTCCTGATTGGATACATTGATAGCAGCACAGCCATTGGCTCCCACTGCTGTCAATCAAATCCAATGATGCATTATATAAAAAAAACTTCTGTGTGTAGCAGCCTCCCCAGCACCCCCTAATTACTTACCTGAGCCCCATCTCTCTCCAGCAATGTCCATGAGTGTTTTAGCCATCCAGGACTTTCTTCCTAATTGGCTGAGACACAGCAGTAGTGCCATTGGCTCCCGCGGCTGTCGATCAAAGTCAGCCAATCAGGTGAGAGAGGGGGTGAGGCCTCCATGTCTGAATGGAAAAAGAAGGTATGACTCGACTCAAGTGCCCCCATTGCAAGCTGCTTTTGGAGGGGGCACTCGACAGGAGGGAGGGGCCAGGAGAGCAGAAGAGGGACCCGAGAAGAGGAGAATCCAGGTTGCTCTGTGCAAAACCAACTGCACAGAGGAGGTAAGTATAACATGTTTGTTATTTTAAAAAAAAAACAAGACTTTACAATCACTTTAATTATGTGTGTCTCATGTGTGGATGGCTGGCATTAGTCACAACTCTAAACTTCATTCATCCCTGACAGTACCGGAAACAAAACTTCTTGTATATTGTTAAAACAATATATTTTTATTGATAATAAAGTGAACAGTGGTATCAACATTGACAGGGAGGTCAAAGGTTATTATACATCAAGACTGTTAAATTACAAATTGTAGATTGTTGCTTTGGTGCTATACATATCAATTCTATGCATTGGTAGATTGACACTTGTTGCTCCCTCTCTCCTGCCACCCCAAACGGGAACTATCTGTGGACAGGAGGTGGGGGAGAAGGCACCTGCCTTCGATTCCTTGTCCATTCAGAAGGCTAATCATAAGCTAACGAGGAACAGTTGAAGGGAGGGGTGGGGGGGGGAGAGAGGGGGAGAGGTACACTATATCCTGGAAGATTTCCATTAACTGTTAGTGTTATCAGTGTTATTTATACACAGAGGTCCATAGGGACCATTGGTTATCAAATTGGCTGCATTTCAGAGAATTGATTGCCAGGGATCTCTCAAGTAGGTGGTTGGTTCGTACCGACTGTATAACTTCAGATACATTAGGAGAGTCTAGGGATTTCCATTTCTTGAGGATGGAGTTTCGTGCGGCTAAGAGAATATGTGTCACTAGGGGTCTCATTTGTTTAGGGTATAGTTCAATACCAAGGTTTAGGATAGCTAGACTGGGTTTGGGTTTGGAGAGTATACCTGTGATTGTCGAGATCAGTTTGAAGACCTGTGTCCAGAAACTTGTGAGGCTAGTGCAGTCTAGCATTTGGGAGACAGTCCCGGGAACATTTTTGAGAGTTTAAAAGGGGTGTAATGCCATCTGTGGATGATTTTTATCATCATCTCCCAATGATTACAGCATTTTGAGTGTTTATATGTGGCTTGTAGGGCGTATTTCCATTGTGTTAAAGTATAACTTTGTTCCAGTTCTTTCTCCCATTTTTGGATGAGTGTAGATTTGTGTAGGGTGTCCTTGTTGCCCAGTGCATTGTACAGGAGCGAGATGCCTTTCTCTTTTGTGGTATGATTATTCAGGAAATCACATATTTTATCGGGAATTTTGAGGAGGGGTAGAGGGCGTTTGGTCAGGTATGACAAAATGCGCACAACTGTAACTTGAGTTTCTGTTGGGAGAGAGAACTCTTTTTGTAATGTTTCCCAATGCTTAAGTTGGGAGTTTATGAAGAAATCTTGAACGTATAGTATTGCTTGAGAGCGGAGTGGTTTCGTGTACATAAAGGGAATTAAGTTATCCAGTAGTTGTATGGGCAATAGAGGGAGTGTCTGTGGTGGGCAATTTTTTGATTGATTGAGCAGATGTCTCCATGTTTTGATAGCTGTTGCTAGTGTGGGGGGAAGGGAGGAGGTGTCCCGGTTTTTCCAGCTATCTAGTAGATGGAATGATTTTAGGTCCCTTGTAGGGGACATGTGGGATTCTATATTAACCCACGAGGGGTCTTCGGTAGGTTTGAACCAATATTTGAGTTGGTCTAGTATTGCTGCTAGTTGGTATTCCTGGATGTCTGCTATACCCATTCCCCCTATCGATTTATGTTTATTTAGGTTGGACTTTGGGCATCTAGGTTTTTTATTATCCCATATGTATTGGTTTAGGATTTTGTTAATAGGGTCAATGTATTTACGTGGGACATATATTGGGATTACTCTGAAAAAGTATAGTAGTTGCGGAAGAATTATCATTTTTAAGACTGCTGATCTACCAGTCCATGACAGTTCTCTCTGTGGCATCTGTTGTAGTTGGGAGTGGATTTTTTGGGCCAGCGGGCCGTAGTTTGCTTGGACGATTGATGATATTGAGAGGGTTAGTGTAATTCCAAGGTATGGTATTCCTTTGGAATTCTATGAGTACGGGAGAAGGGTTTGGAGGTTTTGTTTAATCTTGTCCGAGGTTCCTATATTGAGTATTATGGATTTGGCGTGGTTGACTTTGTAATAGGATATGGCATTAAATGTTTCAAGGGTTGCGTGGGCTTGGGGAAGGGAAACCAGGGGATCTGTTAGTATGAGGATTACGTCATCAGCAAATACGTTTATTACGTGTGATTTATTTCCGATTTGGAAGCCTGAGATGTTTGGGTTTGATCTGAGAGATTCAGCCAGGGGTTCGATGATTAGGTTGAAAATATAAGGGGAGAGTGGGCACCCCTGCCTAGTGCCATTTGTGATGGTGAATGGTTTAGATAGGAGTCCGGAGGTAAATACCTGTGCAGAAGGGTTCCAATATAAGGCCAGAATCGCATTCTTGATAGATCCCTGGAAACCAAACTTTAATAGTACATGGGACATGTAGTTCCAATCTACCCTATCGAAGGCCTTCTCTGCGTCTATTGATAGCAGCAGAGAAGGCGTCCAAAGTTTCTCAGCATAGCTTATAATATTCAATATGCGCCTAGTGGCGTCTGAAGGTTGCCTACCTTTCACAAACCCCATTTGGTCATTAGTTATGAGGTGGGATATCACCCTCGTGAGTTGATTCGCAAGGAGTTTTGCATATATCTTCACATCAGAGTTAAGGAGCGATATTGGCCTGAAGTTTGCTGGGGTGTTTGGGTCCTTCCGGGGTTTGGGAATGGTCACAACATATGCTTTCAGCATTTCTGAAGGAAAGGATGATTTTAGTGTGTCTAGAGTGAAAACTGGGGTCAGATATGGAGTGATTAGGTCCAGGAATGATTTGTAGAACTCATTCTGAAGACCGTCAGGGCCTGGTGATTTTCTGTTAGGGAGAGAAGCGAAGACCTTCTGAACCTCTGAGGAGGTGAAGGGAGCGTTGAGGTCTGTAAGCTGGGAGTCTGATAGCTTGGGTAGTTTGAGTGTGCTCAGGAAGGATGTTATACCTGTTGTAGTAGGTTGAATCGTGTGGGGGTCATTCTTGAGGTTGTATAGAGTACAGTAAAAGTCTGCAAATTGGTCTGCTATATGTTGGGGGTTAGTTACTTTGTGGTTGTTCTTGGGGTGTAGCAAGTGTTGGATTCTTGATTTAGCTTGAACAGCCTTAACTCTGCGGGCCAGTAATTTGCCAGCCCGATTGGCGTTAGAGTACCAATTTGCACGTACTGTTCTCATGTATTTGTCATGTGAGTGGAACAGGAGTAAGCGGAGTTCTTCCCTAAGTTTCTGTAAGGTTTATATCATATCATCTGATGGGTTTTGATTGTTTTTGGTTTCTAGGTTGTGGATGTCAGTCGTCAGTTTGGTTAGGTGAAGGTCATGGCTTCTCTTTAATTTGGCTCCTTGCTGGATGAGGATGTCCCTAATATATGCTTTGTGAGCATTTCAAAGTGTGAATGCGTTGTCGACTGAATCTGCGTTAGTTTTAAAGAAATCGGTAATATGTTGGGAAATGATTTTAGAGGACTCTGGTGATTGTAAGAGTTTGACGTTGCATCTCCAAATGGGGTTTGTGTGTGGGGCCCCTTTTTCAACAATAGAAATAGATATTGCAGCATGATCCGACCATGTTATGTCATGAATTTTTGATTGGGAGATTTTTTGCAGTAGCCACTTGTCCACTACAAAAAAATCAATGCGAGAGTATGTACGATGCCTTGGGGAGAAGTAGGTATAGTCTTTCTCACTCGCATGTTGGCACCTCCAGACATTGTACAGCCCCTCTGAATGCAGTATGTGGCCCAATGATGGTCTACCCCTGGGGCTGGCCGAGGAGGAGTCCATAAGTGGGTCCATAGTGGCATTGAAGTCACCGCATATTAGTATGCTTCCATACTTAACAGAGTAGATATGGTTGATCAATTTTTTCAAGAATTTGGATTGGTGTGAGTTTGGTGCATATATAGCTGCTATCGTATAAGGTTTTGAGTTAATGTCACAGGTGAGAATCACATATCTACCGTGTTGGTTTATGGTAGAGTGCTTGAGTTGGAAAGCAACTGTGTCTCTAATTGCTATTAGGATTCCCTTTGATTTCTTTTCCGGATTGTTCGATAGGAAGATGTGTGGAAACTGCTTGTGTGAGCATTTAGGGATGTTCAAGGAGTAAAAGTGTGTCTCTTGGACGCATAGTATGTCCACCCGGTTTTTCAGAGCTTCCCTCCACATTGCTTGCCTTTTGGCCGGGTGGTTCAGGCCTTTAGCATTCAATGATAGACATGTAATGGTCATGGCCTGAAGTTAGAAGGTGATTGTGTGTCCCAGATGCCACTTACTATGTGGAGGAGTTGGTGTCGCTCTGGTGTTCGGAGGGTCCAGGAAGAGTTGAGGCTTTGCGTCCGCTTTATCCACTTTGCTGTCCGAGTGCAGATCTTGCTGATATACGATGGTTCATGGGTTCCGTGGAAGAATGCCAGGTTAGGTGTGTACCTCAGGGATGGATATGGGAACAAAACAGTAAGGTGAAGAAACAAAACATAGTGTTTAAGAAAATGGTCCTGTAAATAGGACCGTGAACATAACATAATGTCCTGGTGTGGGGAGGGTTCAGGATATACATCCGTTTGGTGACCAGCCGGACTTGGAGTATTGACTGGAGGCTAGTTTTAGGATTGATGTGGAGTTCCATTCTTTTTTGAGGAACGTTTGCGAGATACTACCTGCCAGTCCAATTGTAAGTGAGGAGCTTTATCCGCTTGTAGGGGTGTTACTGGAGGGTCTAGGAGAATCCCCCATTGGCGGAGGGTTGTGAGTCCTTCGTCTAGGGACGTTATGGACTTGTTGGAGCCATTAAAGGTAATTATTAGTGTTGCCAGGTATTTCCACTTGTGAGGGATGTGGTGGTTACGTAATGCCTTGGTGATGGTGTTCAGGTTTCTCCTTCTTTGGAGGCTATGCCTGGAGAGATCAGGGAGCAGTTGCAGTGTTGCATAGGCAGTAGGGCGTTGGTCGGGGTTCCTAAATGCGTTAAGTATGACTTCTTTGGCTCGGTAGAAGTGCAGTCTGAGCAGGACGTCTCTAGGGATGTCTTCAGCTATGAATGACAGTTTTGGTAACCTGTGGACCCTGTCAACCGTAAGTTCTACGGCTGAGAGTGTAGGTGCCAAAGATGAAAACAAATCTTGCACATATTGGGGGAGTTGTGTTGGGGTGACTTACTCCGGTATACCCCTGATTTTTATGTTATTCCTTCTTGACCGATCTTCCAAATCGGCCAATTTATCTCTCATCCACATTATATCATCGTTTTGGGCTTCGTGAGCGTCTACCAGTGTGTTGAAGGTATGGGAGTACTCGCCCATTGCGTTTTCAATGTGGTCAACTCATCCCCCTAGTGATTGTATTTCTGTCTGGCGTGATCTAATGGTATGGCTTATGTCCTGGAGAAGGGAAACTTTAAATGAGGTCAGCATATCCTTGAGGACTACATCTGATACTGCCTGTCCTATTGTGGGAAAGTCAGTAAATGCATCATGCCTAGTTGGGCCTGTTGCGGCCTGTGCGCCACTCACCTCCATGTTGCAGGCCTTGTCAGCATCCCCAGAAGGAGTGCGCCTGGCTTTGGACTTTGCTGGGCTCCTGGTAGTTGGGGTGGAGGCTGCAGAGGACGAGCCACTACTAGGCTGGTATTCCAGGTCTTCTGCTGCTCTGTTGTGGGAAGGATGCGGGTGCCTGGATCTCCGGCCTGCACGTCTCCTTTCTCTGCACGTGCGCCACCGCCATTATGGAGGGACGAATGTTGAGCCACGGGGAAGAAGGCCGTCAGCTTCCCTGGCTGTGCGGGCTGTCCTTTTCTGCGTCTGACGGAGCTCCGGCTCTATGCAGCCATCACGGAGCTCAGACGCCACGCCCTCAACTTCTTGTATATTTTCACAGAATACAAGGCATTCTGTGTTTAGACATGGAAAGACCATGACTTTACTCCACCCCACCGCCTCCCCTCGTCCATTCACAGAATGCTTTGTGTGCAGTGAAAAGAATATAAGGTGTTTTATGAATGCACAAGGCAGAGTGCGGCCCATTGTCCTTTACGGTATGCACTATATGAGAGCCAGAACGGTAAAGGGTCAGCGCTGAAAATTGACGTTTCAGGTGGATCCTTTCATTCTCCGACCATGTGAAGTCTGAAAATCCACTCCACCTGATGTTTCAAATGCAATTCTAATTCCTCGAAGGATGTAGCTTAAGCAAAAAAGATACTGATGGTATTAATATTCAAAAATGTACTTTCTGTCATTACATCTCTAAAGTCGACCATAGACAGTTCAAATCTCAGCTGGTTTAGCAAGGACCATGTATGGGTAGGCTGAATGTACCCAAGTTGATTGATTGATCAACTTGGGTACATTCAGCCTACCCATACATCGTTCAAATCTCGGCTGGTCCTTGCTGAACTGGCCGAGATTTGAACTGTCTATGGCCGACTTTAGAGATGTAATTGACAAAAAGTATACATTTGCATATTAATATCATCAGTGTCTTTTCTGCTTAAGCTACATACTTTTGGGGAAGAAGGAGTGCATTTGAAACATCAGGTGGAGTTGATTTTCAAAGTCTACAACCAGCATGTCAGATTTTTCATGCGATTATTGCCAGTGGCTAACCACTCTCTTTGTATGCAGAGAGTAGTGATACATGACTATCACAGCAATGGCAGAGTTTACTTTGACATGTGGGCTGTGAGGGATAGCCTGGCTTCAACTTTTTCTACGCTGTCCAAGGTGCTGAGGTCCAGTGAGGCAATAACTGGGTCTCAGGGAACAGATGTTTTGGTCACTGATTTTGCACCAGTGTGTTTTCATTGTGGCACACTCTAGTGTGTGCTAGAAGTAGTTGTTAGTGTAGGAAAACTTGGCTTGGCTGAGAGCCGGGCCTGGGTTGTGAATCTGGGTCAGGGTTTAGTGACTCAGGGGCTGGATAACTCACCTGGCAGCTCCCTCTGACACTTCCCCCTGGTCTGGAAGTTGATAGAAACTTCCAGAGCTGGAGGGTGGGAGTAAGGAGAAGCTGCCATACATATTTATGAGGTCCTCGACCAATCCCCAGAAAGAAGGGGATGGAAGGTCATAAATAGACATGGGCCATGCCAACCAGGGTAGTCAGGAGAAAGATGGAGATGGAGTGCTGAGGAGGCCGTTGGTGGCCATTGAGAGTGCCCCCTAGTCTGGAGGCATGGGGCTCGGGTGCTGGAAGATTCAAACTACAACACACGGAGGAAACCCTTCCTGGAGGCATCGGAGCAAGAAGAGAGGACAGTGGGAGCAGGTCAACATGTTCGGGAGATCTGTGGGGAGAAGTTAGCCTGGAGGGCTAGTGAAATGGGAAGCTGCAGTCAGGTGGGTTGGCAGTGCCTGAAGAGGTGGTGCTGGGATTAGTGGCCACAAAGAGCAAGTGCTAGGATAATGTGAGCTGTGTCACCCCATCTGTTCTTCAAGTATAAGGGCTGTGTGTCTTTGCCTGTAAGGGGCCTTTGCTACAAAATTACTACATGGTGATATGGATTCTGTAAGCAAGTGTGTGCTGGAGGAGGAAGAAGCTGTATATAGAGACTGTATACAGGAAGTTGTCAATGAAGTTTGTTTTGAAGTCAAGTGGGCATCCCATAATCTCCCATTCCTATCCAAGTTATATACCTACTAATAAAATACAAAAACAAAACGATGGACTGTTCTCTGATTCTGAAGTGCCTGTGAATATTCAATGTGCCTGGCTGTGCAGGGTGGGGAATCACAGTTACTTTCAGCTCCTAAGGTGATGCGCTATATACAGGATGGGCCATTTATATGGACACACCTTAATAAAATGGGAATGGTGGGGGATATTAACTTCCTGTTTGTGGCACATTAGTATATGTGAGGGGGGAAACTTTTCAAGATGGGTGGTGACCATGGCGGCCATTTTGAATCCAACTTTTGTTTTTTCAATAGGAAGAGGGTCATGTGACACATCAAACTCATTGGTAATTTCACAAGAAAAGCAATGGTGTGCTTGGTTTTAACGTAACTTTATTGTTTCATGAGTTATTTACAAGTTTCTCTTTGTTTACAGCCATTGACATGTCGCTGAGGTTAACACGTGCGGAGCAGATAGAAATTGTGTTGATGTCTGGTGAACGCAGTAACCGGGTCATTGCAGCAGATTTCAATGCAAGACAGCCTACGAGACCACCCATCTCCCATGCTACAGTTAGCAAACTGCTTGCTAAGTTTCGTGAAACTGGTTCAGTGTTGGATTTGCCAAAATGTGGACGCATGAAATCTGTCACTAATGAATAGAGTTGAGCGAACTTCTAGAAGTCCGGGTTCTGCTGGTTCGGCAGAACTTCGGGACAAAGTCCGGGTTCGGGTCCGGACAGAACCCGAACTTTGTCCCGGACCCCGAACCCCATTGAAATCAACGGAGACCCGGACTTTTAGGTACAAAAAGTGCTGTAAAATAGTCCTGGAAGGTCCTAGAGGTCTGCAAAAGGAAGGAAATGTGGGTAAGGGTGGGACAAGTGACCTACAAAGAAATGGGGACAGGGAAATAACTTTAAATATTTTTAAAAAAATAAAAACATAAAAAATGCAAAAATGGAGATCATCTTCAAAATGGGTCTGAAAAGTATTAATTAACATTAGAGGCCATAGAACTGTTCTAAAATCATCTTCAAAC
>BLSH010494877.1:799471-862937 GCA_018402905.1 Glandirana rugosa
ATAAACTAGACGAATAGAGACAGAAATCGTGACATATCATCCATACAATACAGGGATTGTTACCGAACTTCTATGTCATTCTTCGTGACTGTAACAGACAAGACAATAATTTTCTCTTTACTAAATATAAAAATTCACAAATATTATTTGTAAGTATTTAGATACTCTTCATTACATATGAGTTGAATAAAGATCTAAGACATTTCGTAAATATCTAATTTTCGTCGACGTTAGTAAAACTATTTTCTTTATTTATTTTTTTTTTTGATTTTAGTCAAACAGTAAAACCTCTATCAACAAAGTCTTTTTGGTGTTTGTCGTACCAGAGTATATTTTATATTTGTGCCAAACCTATTATAATAAATTCCATGCTGTTTGTGGTTTTTCTGAAACAACTATCTCCAAAATGACAAACTGATTTTAGTTTTTTTTTTTATTTATTTCTTTTATCAAAATGATTGCAGCTGCTTTTAATCTATAAATGCTTTACAGAATCTAGAAATAAGTTGAGTATACATTACTTCTCATAGATTTATGAATGTTTATTATAAACACTTAAAAATATAAATCATTTCTCTTTTAATAACAGAACAGACAATGTCAGTGCTTCTTACTGTATCTTCAAGCCATTGTTAGGGACATAACATACCTACTATACAGTGCTAAAGACAGAGATAAGCAGATCAAATAATACATGATGCCAACCAAATTGGGCCAATCTAGGCACCCACAGATATCTGCTAAAATGCCACAAGATTTGTGCCAATGCTGCCTTTTTTAAAGAGCATATTCACACTTACAGTATTTTATTTAACCACTTCAGCCCCGGAAGGATTTCCAGCTTTAGGACCGGAGCCCTTTTTGCGATTCGGCGCTGCGTCGCTTTAACTGAAAATTGCGCGGCCGTGCGACGTTGTACCCAAACGAAATTTGCATCCTTTTTTTCCCACAAACAGAGCTTTCTTTTGGTGGCATTTGATCCCCTCTGCATCATTTCTGATCGCCGCTATAAACAAAAGAAGAGCGACAATTTTGCATAAAAACCCAAATTTCTTACTTTTTGCTAAAATACAAATCCAAAAAAAATATATAGAAAAACATTTTTTTTCACCGTTTTTGGCCGATTTATATTCTTCCTCATATTTGCAATAAAAAAAATCGCAATCGGAGTTTATTGATTGGTTTACGGATGATGAGAATTCATTTATGGGGTTTTTATTTTTTTATTTTTTTTTACTAGTAATGGCAGCGATCTGCGATTTTTAGCGGTACTGCGATATTTCAGCGGACATGTCGGACCATTTTGACACTTTTTTGGGACCATTGGCATTTATACAGCGATCAGTGCTATAAAATTGCACTGATTACTGTGTAAATGCCATTGGCAGTGAAGGGGTTAACCTGCAGGGGGTGCTCTAAGGGTTAACTGTGTTCCCTGGGCGTGTTCTAACTGTGGGGGGACTGCCCTAGCTGGGGAAGGGAAGTGGTCACAGCCTCCGTATACAGGAAGGCTGTGATCACAGCCCTTCCCCCTTCACAGAACGGAGGTCCGTGTTTACATACACGGACCTCCGTTCCTTCACTCCGGGGGGGCCATCGTGGGTAGCCGGCGACAATCAAAGCCGCCGCACCCGCTCCCTGGCCCTCCCCGAACATAGTGAGCGTGCGGGCGCGCCTCCGGCGGAGCGTGCGGGCGCGCCTCCGGCGGAGCGCGCGCGCTCACAGTGCGCGTTATCGCAGCCGCCGTCGTATGACGACGATTTGCGATAACGAACCACCTTGTCGCTGTCAACCTGCGGTTGGCGGTCGGCAAGTGGTTTGCTGGAAGCTTAATGCTACTAAATGTTTATTTGATGTTCATAAAAACAGAAAATTGTATACTCACCTTCCATAATTTTCCTTTCCTGATGCATCTTCATGGTAGCACACACACACTGGGTTGTGACTGCACCCCCACAACCTGACAGGATTGGTTAACTGTAAATTTGAAGAAGAGACACCCCGCTTCATTCTCTGTATCTATCACCTTCAAAAGGGCGGGATGTTGTGTGCTGCCATAAAGATGCATCAGGAAAGGAAAATTACGGAAGGTGAGTATACAATTTTCCATTTTCCTGATGCATCGTGGCAGCACACACACTGGGAAATAACTCCCCAGTCGGATGGGTGCAAAAAAAAAAGGTATTTATTGACATGTATTTGAAGAATTTGCTTAAATAACAGTCCTTCCGAATTCTACCGTTGTCAATTGAGCAAAATCCACCTTATAATAGGACATGAAAGTATTTCTGGATGACCACGTAGCTGCCTTGCTTATCATTTCGGGGAAACCCTGCAGTATGCTGCCCATGAGGTTGCCACTGCTCTAGTTGAGTGAGCCTTGATGTCCTCAGGTACTGGTAGCTGTTTGATAGAGTATGCCTTCCTGATGGAGCTGACTAGCCATGATGCGATCGTGTGTGGCGTTGCTATCTGGCCATTCTTGGCCCCCTGAGGAATCACCAAGAGGTTGTCCGTCTTCCTGAAAGAGCCTGTAGCCGCAAGATAAGCGGTAATAACTGACTTAATGTCTAAGGCGTGTGGTTCGCCTTGATCGGTGGTGAAAGTCAGGAGATTAATGTTGCCACCTTTGGAATAAAGTGGTCTGCGTGTCTTAGAACCACTCTGTCTGGGTAAAAAACAAGGTGGGGTTCTGTTATTAACAATGCTTTCATCTCTGAAACACTTTTAGCTGAGGTAATAGCGATGAAGAAGGTTAATTTTAGTGTTAAGTCCCATAATGAGATAGAGTCAGAAGGATGAAAGGGAGAACTTGAAAGTGCATCTAGAACTACTGAGAGATCCCATGATGGGAAGGCTGGTCTTCTTGGAGGTCTGATCTTTAATCACTTCACCCCCGGAAGAATTTCCCAGTTTAGGATCAGAGCACTTTTTGCGATTCGGCACTGTGTCGCTTTAACTGACAATTGCGCGGTCGTGCGACGTTGTACCCAAACAAAATTTGCGTCCTTTTTTTCCCACAAATAGAGCTTTCTTTTGGTGGTATTTGATCCCCTCTGCGTCATTTCTGATCACCGCTATAAACAAAAGAAGAGCGACCATTTTGCAAAAAACCCCAAATTTCTTATTTTTTGCTAAAATACAAATCCAAAAAAAAATATATAAAAAATTTTTTTTTCACCGGTTTTGGCCGATTTATATTCTTCCTCATATTTGTGATAAAAAAAAATTGCAATCGGCATTTATTGATTGGTTTGTGCAAAAGTGACCGCGTTTACGGATGGTGAGAATTCATTTCTGGGGTTTTTTTTTTTTACTAGTAATGGCGGCGATCTGTGATTTTTAGCGGTACTGCGATATTGTGGCAGACATGTTGGACATTTTTGACACTTTTTTGGGACCATTGACATTTATACAGCGATCAGAAATGTAAATGTCCACTGATTACTTACATTACATTGGCAGTGAAGGGGTTAACCTGCAGGGGGCAGTGAAGGGGTTAACTATGTTCCCTGGGTGTGTTATAACTGTGAGGGGGGTTGGGCTACCATGGGCATGAGAGATCTAACTGATCCCATTGACAGGGATCAGTAGATCACCCATGCCCGCACTGTCAGAAGGGGGAACCGCTGTGTTTACATCGGCGGTTCCCCTTTCTTTGCCTGTGGCCGCTCATCGCGGGTCGCCGGCGGACATTGGGTCTGCCCAAGCCACGGGCACACTCCTCAGGAGTGAGGCGGCGTGCACGCGCGCCCCCTAGCGGCCATTCGCAGATCGCCGTCTTTTTAACGGCGATTCGCACACAGCATCCACACTGCCGCCGTGAACACACGGCAGGCAGTGGGGAACTGGTTAAGCATGCCTTCATGAACTGAACCACCAGAGGTTGCAAGGCCCATCTGGTGCCTGTTTTTGCAGATAAAGCAGAAATTTGCACTTTTAGAGTACTTGAGCTCCGACCTTTATTTAAACCTGACTGAAGAAACTCCAAAACTTGCAGAACTTCTGGAGATAACAGATTTCAGTTCTTTTGTTGAGCAAAAGAGGCAAATCTTTCCCATATCCTCCTGTAGCTGGTGTTAGTGGTGTACTTCCTGGGTTCTAACAGTGTTGACACTACTTCCTGAGAGCAACCTTGATCTAACAACCTATTCCTCTTAAATTCCATGCCATCACGTGTAGTTTCTCTGGGGTTGGATGAAGGAATTGACCTTGAAAAAGTAGAGGCAGAGGCAACGGGTCTTCCAGGCTGAGCTGTAACAGAGTCGTGAACCACTGTCTCCTCAGCCAAAAAGGAATTACTGCTATCACTGTGGATGATGAGTTCCTGAGCCTGCGCAGGAATCTGCTGATTAGTGGTGCTGGTAGAAAGATGTATCCTAGTCGGAAGCTCCAGGGATGATGAAGGCAGTCTATCCCTTTAGCTGATGGGTAGGAAATTCTTGACAGGAATCTCTGATACTTGGTATTTTCTGGTGTTGCTGCCAGGTCGATATCCAGAGATCTCCGAGTTTTGGTCAAGAGAGAGAAAGCCTGATGGTTCAGAGACCATTCGTTGTTCGACAAGAACTCCCTGCTTAAACAGTCTCCCAACTGGTTCTGTGCAGCTGGCACATAAACAGCTTTTAGATCCGTTAGGTGTAACTGGGCCCATTCCAAGATAGGGCGAACTTTCTGTAACTGTGTAACTCCTGGCACACCTTTGTCTCTGGATGTAAGCCACCGCCACCTTGTTGTCCATCCGTATTAGAACATTCTTCTCCCTTAAGGATGGCTTGAAAGCCAGGAGAGCCTGGAAGGCAGCTCTGAGTTATATTCAATACTATCCCTTGCGCATGGATCTGCCATTGTCCCCGAGATGCTTGGTCTCGATAGTGAGCTCCCCATCCCTCCTGGCTGGCATCCATTGTGACTACCTCCGGCTCTGGGGGACTTATCAGTTTGTGCCTTTTGAGGTTGCGAATGTGCGTCCACCACCACGCTGATTGGTTCACTTCCCTGGTGATGAAGACCAACTGAAGCATTGATACTCCACCCCACTGGCTCAGAAAAGAGTTTTGGAACACTCTCATGTGCCATTGGGCCCACTGGACCATTGGGAAGGTAGCGGACTTGGATCCCAGGATGCTCATACAGACTTTGGCTGGCAGGTAAATTGCTGTCATTCATTTCTTCATCTTCTGAATTAGATGAGTTTTCTTCTCTTGATGAAGCTGGACTTTGTTTGCTTTGGTGTTCAGTTCTGCCCCCAAAAAAATCATATTTTGTGTGGGCTGATATTTACTCTTTTCCCAATTGATTATCCAGCCGAAATCCTGAAGTTTTGTGATCAATATCTCCTTGTGATAAAGTAAAGTCCCCTGATTGTCTGCTAGAAGCAGAATGTTGTCCAGGTAATGGTGTATCCTCAATCCTTTTCTCTTAGGAATGTGATTATTGGCAAAATAACCTTGGAAAAAGTCCTGGGAGCAGTAGAAATCCAGAATGGTAGGCTCCTGAACTGAAAATGTTGGTGATTTACTGAGAAACTGAGACATTTCTGAAAAGTAGGATGTATGGGGATGTGCAGGTAGGTGTCCGATAAATCTACGGAAAGCATCCAATCTTTAGTTTATTGCTAGTAGTATTGACTGGAGGCTCTCCTTTTTGAAAGCTTCTATGTGGATTCTTTTGTTGAGACTTTTTAAAGCGAATACAGGATGTAGACCCCCTGCTTTTTTCTTCATTAGATATAGAGGAGGGTAAAAACCTCTCCCTCTTTGGGCTGCTGGAACTTCCAGAATCACGTCCTTTTGTTTTAGCTCCATTACATTCTTGAGTAGTAATTTCCTTTTGTCTGGTGAAGATGGAAGTCTGGTTACGCCCATGAATTTCCATTTGTGCCTGAAATCTATTGTAGAAATTGCCGAAATATCCTCTATGTGTTTCGTCCAAACCTTTTCAAACTCTTTGAGTCTGGCTCCCACTCCCACACCTTCAAAAAGGATTCTGTTGTTCTCCAGTTGGTGTGGTCTTGGATTTCTGTAGCCTAAAAAAAGAGGACTGTGTGTTTCTCCAGTTCCTCCTAAACTCTCTGCTTGGTTTATATCCCTTAGCCTCCTTATATCTTTCCGGGAGATTGCACCTGTAAGAAGGCCCTGTCCCAAATCTGCAGTAACATTTCATGTCCTATCTGTCTGCTTACCTCTCTGCTTGTGGCCAGCTTAGAGACCGTGCACCTCTCACCTGTGTGTTAAGTAATCTTCCCTCAAGCAGGACTCCACACCAGTCTCCAATTAGGAACATTATTTTAGACCATGCACTGCAAGCCAGCACTGCCGATCAATATTGTGTATTAGGCTTCCTGTGTGTTTGGTTCCTGCCGTGAGCTCTTTGTCTGATTCCATTTACCGACCTTGGCTTGTTCTTTGACTATTCCTGTCTGCTTGATACCGCGACCTTTGGCGTGCTCTCCTGTCTGTCCCTGTCTGTTGGTTGCCCTGACCCTTGGCTATCCGACTGACTATCCCTTGTTGTCCTGCACTGCTGCTTCCTCTCTATCCACCAGTAGCCAGCCGTGAGCTAGGAGACCCTGGGGGCCGCGACCTGGAGTCAGTAGCAGCGAAGTCCATCCTCACCATTAGAGACTCTGGTGAAAACCTGCTGGCTCTTAGACTCTGCGCCCTGGGGAAACTTATACTCTAGCTCCCTGTATAATCTGTGTCAGTGCTCCAGTGGACCTGCTTTCCTGAACCACCCAGAAGCTCCATTTGCAGCAGTCAGCTAAGGGTCCACAACCTTAGCAGTGTGCCCCTAACCCAGCGGTGTGTATCTGTTACCTGCTGTCAGGTGATCTGACAGGCCCCTTCTGTGGCTTCTGCCTTCTATCATAGGGCATCAGACCCAATTTTCCTCCTGTTACTTTTGAAATGGCTGAATCTAGCTTGGGCCCAAATAGGTTAGATCCATCATATGGAATCTTGCACCAGTTGGTTTTGGATGCTGTGTCTGCTACCCAAGGCTTTAGCCGCAAGGCTCTTGCCATAACAGAGGATAACATTGCCCTGGCAGAGGATCTGATGATGTCGACTAAAGCTTCAGCTACAAAATCTTCTGCTAGTTTTAGTTCTTGTAAGGAAGTAATAATCTTCTCCTGATCTGTACTTTCATTTAGGGATTTTTCTATATTTGCGGGCCATCTGGAAATAGCCCTACCAACTGCCGCTGTGGTGATTGCTGGTTTACAGGCGCTGCCTGACGTGGAGTATGTTTTTTTTTTTTAGGTCCAGATCAATCTTTCCGTCCAGCACATCCTGGAAGGTTACCGCATCTTCAATAGGTAAGGTCACACATCTTGCCAGTCACATCAAAGAGGCATCGACAACTGGTGCATGGATCAGCAGGTTCACATTAGGTTTTTTTAAAGGATATAAATTTGCTAGCCTATTATTCAGGCTGGACATTTTATCCGATTGTTCCCACTCATCCTTATTGAGATCCTCTAACTCCTCTATGAAAGGAACTCTGGTTCCTTCTTAAGGTTTGGAAAGTATTTTGTGATTTTTCAGGGTACCTCTTTAACTTCTTCACAAGCTATTGCTTCTTTTACTGATTTAGCAAAAGGTTCGACCAGAGTAAAGTTGAATCTCGCTGAAACCTCTAGGTCCTTATCTGATGATGAATTAGGGTCTAGAGGAGGACATGGAGCTGTGGAGTATGTACTTGGAGTTGCCCTGTCTGTCTCCGGTGCCAAGGCTTCCAGGATAGACTCCCGTACCGACTCTCTGATGAGGTCTATTACTTCTCTGGCATCCGATTCCTTTTCCTTTGTTGCTTTATTGAAGCATGTGCAACGGCCAAGTTTTTCTTGCAAAGCTGGAGCTCTGCACACCCACCAAGCGTTTGGTGCCGGGTGGGTGTTATGGCTCTTTGTGTGATGAGGTAAGGATGATCTTCTGAGACGGGAATAGTGATGGCGTGAAGAAGACTTAGAGAGACTTCTCCTTGAATGCCTGAGGCTGGATTCATGACTTGAATGTCCCTTTCGCCTCGAGTTTGAAGATCTTGACCTGATAGGGCTGCCTAAAAAAGGACGCAGCGTTAGTGGTCATGCTCTCCTTTTTCCTCTTCACTACTTACCCAGTACTGATGACAACCTCTTACCTTACAGACTGAGAGTGATCTGCTTGAGCAGTGGCTTCCATGAGAAGTGAGGCAGAATAAAAAAACTTCACCTAGAATAGTGAGAGAACAGATTACATGGAAAACAAGCCTATATGAGCATATACATATACACAAAGAACACCTACAGATATACACACATACAGCCAGGTCCATAAATATTGGGACAACAACACAAGTCTAATCTTTTTGGCTCTACACATCACCACAATGGATTTGAAATGAAACAAACAAGATGTGCTTTAACTGCAGACTTTCAGATTTAATTTGAGGGTATTTACATACAAATCAGGTGAACGGTGTAGGAATTACAACAGTTTGTATATGTGCCTCCCACTTTTTAAGGGACCAAAAGTAATGGGACAGATTAACAATCATAAATCAAACTTTCACTTCTTAATACTTGGTTGCAAATCCTTTGCAGTCAATTACAGCCTGAAGTCTGGAACGCATAGACATCACCAGATGCTGGGTTTCATCCCTGGTGATGCTCTGCCAGGCCTCTACTGCAACTGTCTTCAGTTCCTGCTTGTTCTTGGGGCATTTTCCCTTCAGTTTTTTCTTCAGCAAGTGAAATGCATGCTCAATCGGATACAGGTCAGGTGATTGACTTGGCCATTGCACAACATTCCACTTCTTTCCCTTAAAAAACTCTTTGTTTGCTTTCGCAGTATGCTTCGGGTCGTTGTCCATCTGCACTGTGAAGCGCCATCCAATAAGTTCTGAAGCATTTGGCTGAATATGAGCAGATAATATTGCCCGAAACACTTCAGAATTCATCCTGCTCCTTTTGTCAGCAGTCACATCATCAATAAATACAAGAGAACCAGTTCCATTGGCAGCCATACATGTCCACGCCATGACACTACCACCACCATGCTTCACTGATGAGGTGGTATGCTTTGGATCATGAGCAGTTCCTTTCCTTCTCCATACTCTTCTCTTCCCATCACTCTGGTACAAGTTGATCTTGGTCTCATCTGTCCATATGATGTTGTTCCAGAACTGTGAAGGCTTTTTTAGATGTTGTTTGGCAAACTCTAATCTGGCCTTCCTGTTTTTGAGGCTCACCAATGGTTTACATCTTGTGGTGAACCCTCTGTATTCACTCTGGTGAAGTCTTCTCTTGATTGTTGACTTTGACACACATACACCTATCTCCTGGAGAGTGTTCTTGATCTGGCCAACTGTTGTGAAGGGTGTTTTCTTCACCAGGGAAAGAATTCTTCGGTCATCTACCACAGTTGTTTTCCATGGTCTTCCGGGTCTTTTGGTGTTGCTGAGCTCACCGGTGCGTTCTTTCTTTTTTAAGGATGTTCCAAACAGTTGATTTGGCCACACCTAATGTTTTTGCTATCTCTCTGATGGGTTTGTTTTGTTTTTTCAGCCTAATGATGGCTTGCTTCACTGATAGTGACAGCTCTTTGGATCTCATATTGAGAGTTGACAGCAACAGATTCCAAATAGTACACTTGAAATTAACTCTGGACCAACTATTTGCTCCTTGTAAATGGGATAATGAAGGAATAACACACTTGGCCATGGAACAGCTGAGCAGCCAATTGTCCCATTACATTTGGTCCCTTAAAAAGTGGGAGGCACATATGCAAGCTGTTGTAATTCCTACACCGTTCACCTGATTTGGACGTAAATACCCTCAAATTAAAGCTGAAAGTCTGCAGTTAAAGCACGTCTTGTTAGTTTCATTTCAAATCCATTGTGGTGGTGTATAGAGCCAAAAAGATTAGAATTGTGTCGATGTCCAAATATTTATGGACCTGACTGTACACACACACTGGAGGAGCAAGCTACCCCAATATGTACCATAAAATCCACACACTTAAAACGTCCACGGCTATCATAAAGCCGTCAAAAAAAGTGCAAAAGTGTCTATACAGCGCTTTCAGTAGTACAAGTTCATAAATCTGCTAAAACATAAATGAATTTGCTGTAAGGTAAACAGGAGGTCCACGTGCACCAGAGCGCAGGATGATCAGTTCACACGACAGTAAGCCAGCCACCAAGTTCCTCAAACCACCACAGGTGATCCTCTCCCCATGTAGTGCCCACTTACCGGACACACTCTTGGAATGAGCCCTTCGAAAGGTCTATGTTCTGCTTACAGTCCCCTGTTGCTCCCACTCGTACACGTTCAGAATACTCCCGGATACCAGAAAATGAATTAAAAAGCCCCACATAGCGTAATTCCATAAAAACCTCAATTTATTTTTAAAAAACACGCCAAGTGAACACTTACACATAGCCACACAAGTGATCGCTCTATACAAAAACACGTTAGTACATCACCGCCCTGACTGGACTCCTTGGACCTCCCTGACTCGTCTCAACGATTCCGGGTCCCGTTCGTCTGTCTGGAGCGCATACGTCAGGGGACTGTAAGCAGAACATAGACCTTTCGAAGGGCTCATTCCAAGAGTGTGTCCGGTAAGTGGGCACTTTTTTTGAAGGCTTTATGATAGCCGTGGACGTTTTAAGTGTGTGGATTTTATGGTTCAATTTTTCTTTTAACACGGCTGCATTCAGATAGTCTGCTCTGTATATAAGGGGTCCTGTGGCGCTGATTAGTGTGATCACTAGGCGTTCAACACAATTACACTATATCAATACCCCAATATGTAGGTTACCTTGAAAATAATTAATCGCTGCAACAGAGGGAGATTTTCCGGGAACACACCAAATCCAAACAGTAGAATGCAGGGCTTTTCAAATCCACTGCCGAGTTGCGGCAGAAATGACGTCACCGCACATGCGCTGAAGCAGATTGCCAGCCTTCCACGCCATCTTGGAAAAGGGCAAGGGGGATATCCATGATGTCCCTTCCCCCCGCACATAGCAGATGCGGCAAAAGGACGCGGCCTCCGTCTTAGAATGGGTCCGGTGCCTCAGGGAACTACAAGCCTCAGAAAGGCTACAGATAGAAAAGTACAAAGCAGGAAACCCCCGAATACGTGAAAGAAATGGTACTGGATGCCACTGCAGTATTCTTTAAGCTTATTTAAAGATTGTGATGACCAGAAAGTGATGTGCCCCCGAGACCACCAGATTGGGGCTACCTCCATATAGCTCCTTTAGAGACTGTACAGGAGGGACTTCCATCCAGGAAGAGGCTGAAACCTGGCTTGGGGCGAATGCGGTAAGAGGTGTGCGATATCCATCCAATCTTGTGAGGTGAAGATAAAAAAGAGAATGAAGCGGGGTGTCTCTCTTTCAAATTTATAGTTAACCAATCCTGTCAGGTTGAGTCACAACCCAGTGTGTGTGCGCTGCCATGATGCGTCAGGAAAGGTTAATATACAGCAATAAATATACACCCAGTTTTGTGATTCCAGCACTATCACACTAGAGCGGTTTGTGAACTTTTATATCAAATCTGATGCTAGAGAATGGAGCGCAGAAACCACTTAGTATACCACTCCAATATAAAAGAATATTCCGATAGAGTACAATGTTGAGGGTACAGTGTTAGCCAAAACCACAGAGGGAGAAAGCATTTGGGAGTGCTTAATTCATGATTTCATATTGAGCATACAGTGTGATCTTTTGTTAATCCCCATTTAGAATACTGGGCTCCATTCACAAAGCGGTATCTTACCACATCCAAGTATGAGGCAAGATACCGCACATTTTTCAAAATGTTTTTTAGTATTTACTGAAAAACGCTACTAAAATACCACTTGAGTTATTTTATGAAGTCATGTGGTATTTTAGTAGTGAAAACCTGTGGTAATTTACCGCCAGCGGTAGCCGGCATCCTTACTACAGGCTGTCACTAGCTGGTTGTTAAGAAGCGGATGGCCGTCGGCATCCCTAACAACCAGTAACTAAGGGGGGCATCCTAGCCGCTGACCATGATGGCCGCTCGGCTCTAGATCTCCTCAGGATTCCGGGTCTCTACAGCAGCTCACAGCCACACAGACAGCCAGTTTCACCCCAAACGGGGCCGCGCTGTCTGGCAGAATACTTCATACAGCAGACAAGCAAGAATATCCAAGACAGCACCCGGGAGAGAAGTCGCTCCCCTCCTCTGCCTCACTCACAGGTCTAAGCAGCACAGCCCGCTCTGAATACAGAGAATAGGGATGGGCCAGACACCCCCCGATTCGGTTCGCACCAGAACATGCGAACAGGCAAAAAATTTGTACAAACATTCGAACACCATTAAAGTCTATGGGACACGAACATGAAAAATCAAAAGTGCTCATTTTAAAGGTTTATATGCAAGTTATTGCCCAAAAAGGTGTATGGGGACCCGGGTCCTTTCCTAGGGGACATGTATCAATGCAAAAAGAAGTTTTTAAATCAATCGTTTTTCAGGAGCACTGATTTTAATAATGCTTAAAGTGAAACAATAAAAATGAAATATTCCTTTAAATAATGTGCCTGGGGGGAGTCCCTTAGTCTGCCTGTAAAAGGGCGCACCTCTGTGATGTTTAGAACATAGCTAGAACAAAATTACATTCATGAAGGAAAAATTGTCGGGCGGGGGCTTATCGGAATCTGGAAGCCCCCTTTAATAAGTGGGATCCCAGATCCTGAACCCCCCCATGTGAATTAGATTCGGTTACTACTTCACCAAAAGTGTCTAAAAAAGAAAAAGAAAAACACAGGAGACAATTAGGGACAAGTCCTTTGTTAAAAAAGAAAAATAAGTGTCCCACGTTGTAATCCATCGCCAATCATGGCAACCGATGAACCCGCAAAAAAAACAAAAAAACAAACAGCTCCTCCTCCATGGGAGGGCTCCCGCCGACTGAGCTCTTTTTGTTTTGACGTTTTATTTATAATGAAGGGCAGGCCACCCACATGATGTCAGAAGGGGGCGGGGTCACCCGTACATCACCCGGTGGCTCCACCCTGCACTATAAATAAAACGTCAAACACAAAGCCAGCGCAGCCCTCCCATGGAGCAGGAGCTGTGCGTGCCGTCTGCGGCAATGCATTATGGGGAGCTCCGCAAACGCCCCATAATGTTCTAAATTCGACGAACGGGCAGACGCCCGATGTTCGAGTCGAACTTACGTTTGACTCGAACCATGGGCCCATCCCTAACAGTGAATCTTGCTGACATGGAGGAAGCCCCTCTGCTCCAGGATAACTCCCCCACTGTGGACAGAGGTAAGAGGGCAGCTCAATCCCCAGCACACTCTCCTCACAAACTGCCCACAGCCAAAAACATAACTGAGCAGATCAGTCTGACTCGCATACAAGCACTGCCACTGATTACACAGCACCACAAGCTGCCTTCCCTGCTGCCGACACTCCAGCATCTGAGAGTACCATTAAAGCGATGCTTCTCCGCCTTCGAGCAGGCCTCCAATCTGAGCTACGCTCCTCAGTATCCCACCTCACTGACAGAATGGAGGACATTGAAATCCACACAGAACAGCTAGAAACTCAAATGGGTGCAGTCATTAAGACACATGATGAAATAATTGATGCATATGAGGACCAGAAAGACACAATTCGCAAATTACAACTAAAAGTCACAGATTTGGAAGATCGTTTGCAATGTAATACTATTAAGATAAGAGGAGTACAAGAAGCGGTTAAAGCTCAGGAGCTCATACCTTATCTGCAACAACTATTCCTGAAGCTCATTCCATATCTCACGCCCAGAGACTTGCTAATGGACAGAGCACATAGGATCCCTAAACCAACGTACCTCCCTGACACAGCCCCCAGCGACATTCTGACACGAATACACTTCTACCATATTAAAGAATGTCTACTAAAAGCAGCCAGATCCTCCCGCTCACTTATGCCACCATTCGCAGGCATTGCCCTATACCAAGACCTCTCTGCCACAACATCCTAGATGAGGAAAGAATTCACTCCCATCACTGTGATACTACCAGAACGCAATATCATCTACAGTTGGGGCTTTCCCACCAAATTGCTGGTCATACATCAAAATCAGCAGGTCACCATCTTATCCTCGAAAGATGGCTTTAAAATGCCCCACAACTGGGGCCTCACACCCCCACTAAATGCGAAACCTCCAGGTAACAACTCAAGCCATAAAACCTAGATGATGATTAGCCTGATCCGTTACAAGATGCATGGCCCATGGGAACCCGTGTTTATGTCCATACACCTCCTGTCCAACTTTCATAGCTCATCCGACTTGAGCACGGATAGTGGACTACCATGTTATACTCTGTTTTAACTGTTTTGAGTTATTCTCCTGTTATTACACTCCCCCGACACGAAGTGTGCTAAGCACACAGCCAATACTCAGGTTCACGTGTTACTTTTGCTCTTTGTACTAACTATTGCTCTCTATATTGTTTATCGTTGTTTCTGAGACAACAAGGTTGCCTCCGGATACCAATCTCTAACCCCTCCTACATGTACACATACATTGGTTAGGCAGCAAAATACCCACATCCTCTTTTCTGCACCATCTAGCACCACTCATAGTACTCAAGATGCCTATCCATATCACCACTATTAACGCCAAAGGCCTTAATAGCCCCTTTAAAAGATGTCATCTATGGAGAGAGGCCAATGATCAAAAGAGGGATATATTATGCGTCCAGGAAACGCATTTCATGCAGGACAAATCTCACCCATGCCAACATCACCTATTCCCCCACACCTATTTTGCACATGCTGATAAAAAAGTGAGAGGAACAATGATCACAATGCGCAAATCCATTTCCTTCCACCTCAACCACATAGACGTTGCCCAGGTGGATGTTATCTAATTCTAGATGCCATCTTTGACAAGGTACCTCTTAGCCAACATCTACGCTCCCAATTCACACTCTTTAGAACAATCATGAAAAAATTATCTATTTAACCAAAGGACCGCACAATTAAATACGGAGATTTCAATGACACACTTGACAATACACTTGACTCCTCTAACCAACGTAAACAAAGACCCACGACCCTCCACTCAGTTGTTCAATTTGAAGATCTGTATGATCGCTGGCGGTGCCTACATGGGTCTGAAAAAGATTATACCTTCTACTCTGCTGCACAGAAATCCTACTACCATATTGATCTCTCCCTGCTACACAAACACTACAAACCGTCTCCCAAGCCGTCAAACCATGCAGCGGTTACAATTAATATCTCGACCAATCAAAATGATAAATGCGCTACAATTTGGCGTATGAACACCTCTCTTCTATCCCAACCTAACTACCAGGAAGAGATGGGTTGGGAACTGAAATCCTATTTTGCTCTTAATACGAACTCTGTATCAAACAATATGCTATTATGGAACTCACACAAGGCATTCATAAGAGGAGTATTCCTTAAGATTGGGGCCCATGAAAAACGTAAGCGAGTCGATAAATATAACAACTACCTTAATCAGATACGACAACTCGAAAAATCTAACAAAACTTCCCCAAATGACACAGACACCGCCGGTTTACAAAGCCTCAGGGAAGAACTATGCACCTTCCTGCAGACTTCCTATGATCACCACATTAAACGCCTAAAAGTCAACTGGTATGCGTCAGGAAACAGGCCAGGTGCCCTCTTCACCTCTAATCAGGTGAAACGTAAAGCTGCCGTTTCCAAAATACCATACATGCACATGACACAAGGCTGTAGAGTCAGTAACCCAAAGGACATAGCAAATTGCTTCAGGGACTTCTACTCATCCCTGTATAATTTAAACTCCTCCATGAAGGTCCCTAACCCTGACCCTGCCCAGCTCTCCAATTTCCTAGACCCTTACCACTAACCAACTAATAGACCTTAATGTCCCGATTTCTGAACAAGAAATTATAAAAGCAATTCGCTCCTTACCTCTACATAAATCTCTGGGCCCGGGTGGCTACTGCAACGAATACTACATAGATATCTTATCACCACATCTATGAAACTCTTTTAATCCCATCATGCAGTCAGGTGATATCCCAAAAGAATCCCTAGAAGCCCTCATCGTCACCATCCCAAAACCTGGTAAACCTCATGATGACCCAGCCAACTACCGACCCATATCACTTTTGAATTTGGATATAAAAATATATACGCTAAAATACTCGCAACCCAAATCTCACTTCATATCCCCACACTAGTACACCCAGACTAAGTGGGCTTTATTCCAAAAAGACAGACATCTGATGGCACCAGGAGATTTCTGGATCTCATACAATGGGCTGAAACCCACAAAACACCTTCTCTACTCCTTTCCCTGGATGCAGAGAAGGCATTTGACGGGGTCCACTGGTCCTACCTTAACTCACTTCTCCAAAAGTTTGACTTCAATGGCAATATATATATAGAGCAATATTAGCTTTATACTCCCATCCATCTGTGAAAGTTTGGACATCTGGTATGACATCCGAATCTTTCGCAATCTCAAATGGCACACGGCAGGGATGCCCCCTGTCTCCATTCGTGTTTGCCTTTGTCACGGTCCTGGTGGTGGTGTCTGTCTTATGCAGGGAACAACCGCTCTTACACACCCCTGGTAGTGTAAACAGGAAGTCCTGGAGTGCGGGCTGAGGGCATGAGGGCTGGATGGTCACTGGTGGTAGTGTGAAGTTCCAGATGGTCGTGCAGGTAGAAGGATGGTCGTGCAGGCTGAGTCGGTAACTGGCAGGTGGTGCGGTACAAGGGATCAAGCAAGAGAGAGGTCAAGGTCCAAGCAAAGGTTTGTTAACAGACTGACAGCAGAAGTACAGAGGAGTCAGACAATCGGATGGTCGTGGATAGCCGGGGTCGGTGCAGGCAGATAATCAGTGGGTCAGAGCAAGTCGGGTCGGATCAGGAAAACAGGAACACACACAGGAACAGGTCACAGGAACAGAGCTGATTCTCACAGCTACTCAGATGCTGTAGAACGGACAGCACATGCTGACAGGTGCAGTAAGCTTAAATACCCTGTTTGGTGCCGTTTCCGGCGCGCGCACGCACGGGCGCGCGCAGACTGCCCAGAAAGTCCAAAAACGGTCAGGAACACAGGATACAGGGATCTGGCCAATCTTCTCCTAACAGCCTTGGTGATGGAACCCCTCGTGGCAACAATATGATCCCACCCCCAAATTTCAGGTTTATAGGTCGGAGACACCATCTATACACTAGGACTATATGCCAATGATGTTATCGTATTTAATGACTAACCCTATCCAGTCCCTCCCAGCGCTCCATGACCTTCTTACACACTTCGGACAACTCTCATTGTATAAAATGAATTGCAACAAATCCAGTCTGATTGGTAACTCCCTAGACCAAACAATAAAATCATCTATCACTCGCTTATCCCCTTTTCCATGGGCCCCATCCTCAATGCTTACTTACTTAGGGATTCAGTTAACCACCCCATCATGCAATATCTTCTGCACGAACTATGCAGCGCTCATCAAGAAACTTTCACATATCTGCTCCTCTCTACGATCTAAACGCACCTCCTGGGCTGGAAAAATAGCATTAGCCAAAATGTTCCTCTTGTCTCACCTCCTGTACTTCTTCCGCACCCTCCCAGTTCCACTCCTAGCTCACCACCTTGACATGCTTCAATGTATACCCTCAACAACTTCATATGGGAAGGCAAACGCCCCAGAGTTAAACATTCTACTATGTGCACCTCAACGTCTAAGGCGGGAATGGGAGCTCCTAACCTCAAAAAATACCATAAAGCCAATCTTTTACATCAAGCTCAACATTGGTGAATGACCAACACCCGCCCTCTCTAGGCACAAATAGAGGAGACAGCCCTCAAACAACCCACCAAACCTCTACTGGCTGCTATCTGGATGCAACACCAACCTGCACCATCCATCTAGCCACAGTAAATGCAACAATCAAAATGTGAAGCTCAATCCATCAACAATCTAACAGACTTTCAAAAGAAGCCACAAAGACTTTCCCCTTATCATTGCTAGAAATCCTTTTCCCCGACCTATCTATCCTCTTGGATGACCGCAGGAGCCACCACGGTTGGAGACATCCTACAACAGGAAAACCTAAGTAGCTTCCAAGATCTTCATAAAAAATACAACATCCCTAACAAATACTTTTTCAAATACTTAAGAGTACGACGTGCCCTGACTTCCATCACTTGGTCCGACCACCCCATCACAAACGACATCATCCAAACCTATGAAACCCCTACAATTCATGCTAAAGAATCTTGAAAAGTGCTTGACTCAACGCACGAGCCCAAGAAACTTCCCTCCATGAAAAAATGGGAGAAATCACTTAATTTTTTGGCAGACCTAGCATACTGGCACAGAACATCCCGCCTCACCCTGAAAGTCTCCAGGTGCCTATAACACTGGGAAACAGCACAGAAAATCCTACACCAGTGGTACTACACACCTACTAGGCTATCCCGGATCTCGCCCCAATGCGACCCCGTCTGCTGGAGGAATTGTGGAGGCACATATGGTGGCCCTGCCACTTGCTCCTTCCTTTTTGGCGTTCTGTACAAACTCTTGTCAATGCCCTAACAGACAACCCTGCCAAGATTACACCCCAACTAGCACTACTAGGAGCGGGACTAGAAGCCTGGGACTCTTCACACTAAACCGTTCTTATCCATGTCCTAATTGCGGCCAGACTCTCCATTGCAAGACAATGGAACAATACCTCTCTGTCCACTATTCAGATGGTCCATCAAATTCTCAACCTGAATTTTCAAATGGAATCCATGTTCGCCAAAGCAAACCTGGGCCTACCGAAACTCATGAAAGACTGGACACCATGGTTAATCTTCTCCAATCTGGATACCCCACCTTAATGCTCGCTAACAGTGCTACCTAGATACAAAACTGCTGACTCTTGCCTCCTCGTTGACTCCTGCCCCTGCCTGCCCCCTTTGATCACTGGCTATAGCCTTTTACAACTCAACCCTAACCCCTCCCTCATCCCCTCCACCTCAATTACCTCTCATTCTCTCCTTGATACCTTTTGTAAGACCTCCTGGACTTTGATTAACAGTTTTTTGAAACTACTATAAGCTGTTTGTATTGGCTTTTGGTTGTGTTCTACAACCTTTGTTATTTACATGTAAAATGTATGAAAATGTAATAAAACTTTTAAGTTAACAAAAAAAAAATTAGGGGAAAAAATGGCGGGCCCTTCGGGTCTGGTATGGATTTTGAGGGGAACCTTCTACTCCAAAATTTTAAAAAAGTGGCATGGGGTCCCCCCAAAATCCATATCAGACCATAAATTATACGAGCATGCAGCCTGGCAGGTCAGGAAAGGGAGGAGACAAGCGAGCACCCCCCCCTCCTGAACCATACCAGGCCACATGCCCTCAACATGCTTTGCATGCTGATGGGGACAAGGGCCTCTTCCCCACAACAGTGGCCGGTGGTTGTGGGGGTCTGCAGGCGGGGGCTTATTGGAATCTGGAACCCTCCTTTTAACAAGGGCCTTGCCCCCCCATGTGAATGAGTAGAGGAACATAGTACCCCTAGTCATTCACCAAAAAGTGTAAAGATGAAATAAAAACACAAGTTTTTGACAAGTCCTTTACAGGCGGTCACCGGGTTATAAACAAGATAGGGTCTGTAGGTTTGTTCTTAAGTTGAATTTGTTTTTAAGTCGTAACATGCACATTTTTTTAAGTGTAGCTTCAGCCAAAAACACTATTTTTAAGCTTTTTTTGGATAGCACAGGGAAAGGTTAACACCCCTGTAATGTTTGCTTTGCTGTCTATGTTTCTGTTCAGAAGATTTCACCTCACTTCCTGTCCCAATGATAATTGGATTTTGAAAAATTTGGGTTGTTGTGGAAACAAGGATTGGTGGTAAAGCATCAGTGGAGACTCCTTTTTCCCATAATAACTCTTACAGGAGTGAATTTCACTTCCTAGGGGTAGATTTCCGCTCACTTCCTGTTGTCTACCTCCGTTTATAAGTAGGAGTCGTTTGTAAGTTGGATGTTTGTAACTAGGGGACCGCCTGTATTTAAAAAATAAAAATATTTGTCCCCTGGTGTAGATCCATCATCAGCCACAATGCCCGCTGCCACTATGTACTATTTACCCCATATTCATTCATATGGGGGGAGGCCAGGATCTGGAGGCCCCCTTGTTAAAGGGGCTTCCAGATTATAAGCCCCCACCCGCAGACCCCCACGACCACTGGCCGGGGTTGTGGGGAAGAGGCCCTTGTCCCCACCAACATGGCAGCCCCCTACCCCAAACCACCCCCCCTTGTTGAGGGCATGATTCAGCAGGGGGGTGCCCTAATCCCCTCCCTTTTCTGACCTGCCAGGCTGCATGCTTAGATAAGAGTCTGGTATGGATTTTGGCCCCACATCATTTAAAAAAAAATGTTGGCATCAGGGTTCCCTTCAAAATCTATATCAGACCCAAGGGGCCTTGTATGAATTTGGGAGGGGGGGCAGACATTTTTTCCCCCGATTTTAATTGCCGGCAATTGTTTTTTTCTACTTTCAGCTGTGAGCGGGAAACTTACCGGTTGTTAAGGATGCCGGTGGCTGCTGGTTCCATAAATATTGCATGCCAGGACCACTACTTATTTACTGCATGCATTTTCACCCATGTTTTATGCTGTATTTATTGAGCATGTTTGCTTTATGTGGTAAATACCACATAAAGCAGTATTGAATTGACATTTTCAGGATACAATATTTTGGAAAAGAACTAAATACCACATGCAATCTGGTTCTGTGAATGGAACCCACTGTGTCCAGTTTTATAGGCCTCACTTGATATGATATAAGTCCAGAGAGTCCAGAGATGAGCAACATAAATGGTGAAAGTTTGAGAGACAAAACATATTAGGAGACTTAATATGTACAACCTTGGGGAAATAAGGGAAAGGATTGGGGGGGGGGGCAGATGATTATACCTTTAAATATATTAAGGTTGTGAATAAGGTTCAAGAAGGCAGTATTTTCAGTATGAAGTTAAGCAAAAACATGGGCACATGACCTCAAACTAGCACAAGGAAAACTGTAAACTAAATTTAGGAAATCATTTTTTACTGAAAGGGTAGTTGAAAGGTAGTGAATCATTGAACAGTACAGTAAGTGAATTTAATCACGCTTGGAACAATCATAGATTTATAGCCATACAAAAAGGGTAAAACAAACAACAAAATTAAAAAAGAGGCAGACTTAATGCACCAATTGGTATTATCTGTTGTCACACTTCTATGGGCTCATGCACACTGTAGCTGATAAACAACCTTTTGGTCGTTTGGGCGTTTTTTTAACAGCTCAAAAACGCCCCTTTATGTTATCCTATGTGTCCATACACACATGGACGTTAATTGTCGTTTAACAGCAGTGGCGTTTTTGGGCTGTTAACTGAACGCCCTGAATTGGCGTTCAAAAGTTGTTGTTCTGACCACAAAAAATGCTGGAGGCCGATAAATGCCACTAAATGCTCATAAACACCGGTAAACATTCGTTTATCGCCGTCCGGCATTTTCTGTAGTCAATGGAAGCTAATGAAGTAAAAAAAAAAATGCTCAAAAACACAGACGCCAATAAACGCCAATAAACGCTGCTTACAAAACGCTGCAAAAGAACGTTTTCTAAGCAGCGTCTCCTGCCCGACGCCCAGAGAGCATCCAGTGTGCATGGAGCTTTAATGTCTGTGTTACTGGGAAGCTCTTTAAATTCCTATGGAAATTATATGGACAAAATCTAATGCCTGAGTCAGTGCACAAGATATCTGAATGACCATTCTTAGGGAATAAAGAGATAAAGTATGTTATAAAAACTTGCCTGATCACTATTGTTTTCCCCTAGATACACCAGCTAAAGGAAAGCCTGCATATGGCTCTCCACTCTCTCTTCCATTGCCAAAATAGTAATTACTTGGGCAAATAAAGTGATCCTCTTTTGGAAGGACGTGGTCCAAAAGATATTGAGAAATAGTAAGATTGTGTCTTCATGTCTGACTCTTCACTCAAGTCTATGGCTAGAATAAATTGTGGGGCAACAGATAATAAGTCAGAGAGGAATGTTATGTGACCAGGCTAGATCACTCAGAAAGTGGTTCCTTCCACTCATCTTGCATATAATCAATACATATTTGTTAACACGATACACTGATCCATTGAATCAGGAACATAGCCACCCTCTCTTGCTCACTCCCAAGATGGACTAAGGACTATAAACTATGGGCTATGTAGTGTGCATGGAGCCAAGGCTGCAGTTAGAAATCACGGGACTCTGCACAGCCTACCTGACAGGATCCCCCACTTCCTGAAAATATCAAAACAATATTTTTGCTAAAAATACACTAAAATCATAATTAGCAGACACAAGCACAACATTCCTGCTAAATCTAAAAAATAAAACTGTATTGGGCTAATAAATAAAGTTCTGTGTGTAAAGAAGGTCCTGGTGCAGCAGAGGAAAACTACTGAAACCGATCCCCATGTGTGGTTCTCCCTGCAGCAGTTGAAAGCAGGTAGGAGGGAGAGAAGGAGGAGCCAGCTTTCAGCTGCTGCAGGAGAGCCATGGGGGATTGGTTCCTTTAAATGCTGCCCCACCACACTGATCACCCTCCCTGTCCATGATTAAATTCCCCCTATTTTTTAGCTGCATGTGCCCCCCCCCCTGTTAAACTGATGGGACCAGGGATCCTTATTGGTGGCCCTGCATAGAGCAATGACCACAACTAATGGGCACTGCACATTCCAAACAAATGAAAGTGAGGGAGAAAAGGAGAGTTTCAGGATCACACAGAGGATGTTACAAGGAGGCAGAAAAACACAGTAAGAATCTTTCATGAAAAATAGATTACAGAACCATTAAGTAGTTGATGTACGAATATAGGGTTTTTTCTGATGTTAGGGTCTAAGGTTTGTAGGTTAACCACTTGCCCACTGGGCATTTAAACCCCCTTCATAACCAGACCAATTTTCAGCTTTTAGCGCTCTCACATTTTGAATGACAATTACTCAGTCATGCAATACTGTACCCATACAAAATTGTCATCCTTTTTTCACACAAATAGAGCTTTCTTTTGGTGGTATTTAATCACCACTGAGTTTTTATTTTTTGAACTATAAATGAAAAAAGACTGAAAATTCTGTTAAAAATGCATTTTTCTTCATTTCTGCTATACTGCTACATATCTTTAGCTACAATAACCCAAATCAGTGTGTATTATTTGGTCTTTGTGAAAGTTATAGAGACTACAAGCTATGGTGGCAATCATTGAAAATTGATCACACCTGATCACACCTGATGTACTGACAGCCTATCTAATTTCTTGAGACACTAACAAGCCAGGAAAGTACAAATACTCCCCAAATTACTCCTTTTTAAAAAGTAGACATTCCAAAGTATTTAGAAAGATGCATGGTTAGTTTTTTTGAAGTTGTAATTTTTTCCCACAATTCTTTGCAAAACGAAGATTTTTTTTCCACAAAATTGTCATATTAACAGGTTATTTCTCTCTCGTGGCATGTGCATACCACAAATTACACACCAAAATACATTCTACTACTCCTCCTGAGTATGGCGATACCACATGTGTGAGACTTTTACACAGCCCGGCCACATGCAGAGGCCCAACATTGAAGTAGCAAATTGAGTCGTTCTAGGGGCATAAATTACACATATCATTTCTCAACCATCTATTACACTTTTGATGACCCTGGAGCATCAGGACAATGGAAACGCACACAAAATGACCCCTATTTTGGAAAGCAAACACCCCAATGTATAATCTATGAGGTATAATGAGTCTTTTGAACGGTTCGTTTTTTTCCAGAAGTTTTTGGAAAATGTGGGGAAAATGAAAATGCATTTTTTCACACAAAGTTGTCCATTTATAAGATATTTCCAACACACAGCCTGTGCAAAAATGACACCCCAAATTACATTTTGCTACTCCTCCTGAGTATGGTGATACCACATGTGTGAGACTTTTACACAGCCTGGCCACATGCAGAGGCCCAACATCCAAGGAGCACCATCAGGTGTTCTAGGGACATAAATTATTCATCTAATTTCCCGACAACCTATCACATTTTTGAAATCCCTTCATATTTCTAACATATAGCATGTACATACCAATAATTACATCCCAAAATACATTCTGCTGAGCAAAGGGTAAACAAAAGATTACCTGTGGTTTTAGTAGTGCAGTTGTCCACAGAAGGAGAGACTTGTTCCAGGCAGCAGGCAGGGACATGGTCAGTGACAGTGAATGGAATTGTCCAGGCAACAGGCAAGAATATTGTCCATAGTCAGTATTGGCAGGGATACTATCCATATACAGTACAGGGTCAGTGCAGTTGGAGATATTGCCAGCAGTGTCAAAATATTGGTCCTGGTAGTAGGCAGGAACATGGTCCATAGAACGAGTAGCAGGCCAGGAAAGAATGGGGACAGGGGTAGAGGCTTCTCCCACCCAAACCTCTCAGAGTCTCCAGGCCCTAATCCAGGAATGAGAAAACTAAAAATTTAGTTTTCTTCATCCAGAAAAACAATTCTGGAGTCCCTCACACATGTGAGACCCATGTGTGTGAATCCCACTACTCCAGCAGCAGGGTAAAAGATCAGTCCAAGAGGCAGGCAAAAATTGTGGTCAAACAGTCCAGGGTCAGTTCCAGAGCAGGCAGAGGTAGGTACAGTTTAGCGTTAGGCAGAAGCATGGTCATATAGCAGGCCAGGGTCAGTTCCAGAGCAGGAGGAGGTATGTTTAGCATTAGGCAGAAGCGTGGTCCTTTAACAGGCCAGGGTTAGTTCCGGAGCAGGCAGAGGTATGTTTAGTGTTAGGCAGAGGCGTGGTCGTATAGCAGGCCAGGGTCAGCTCCGAAGAAGGCAGCGTTATGTACAGTGCAGTGCAGTGGCATAAGGGGTGTGGATATAAATGACAATTGCGTTTACCATACTTCTCTAATAATGTAGTGAAGTATGGTTACGGCAGAAATGGTCACCTATACAGAGGCCTGGTTGGGAAGGACGTTGGGGGCAAAAATACACGGTGTCTCTTCTACCTCCTCCTTTGGAGCACACCCGGCATTTCTTCTGACATCTTTGGTCTGTTTCACAGTGGGGGAGTTTCTCAGGGCAGTGGCGTTCATGGAGTCTGCTCACTGAATCAGAGCGAATGGTGGGCCTTCATGGTACAATAGGGCGGTGATAATTTCTTCATGGTATTGAAGATAGGATACCGGGGTCTCGGTCGATTTTTTTCGTAAATAACATAAGTGTTATATATGCCCAAACGGAAAAAATAAATAGAAATTTTCTTGCACCAATGGTGGGATTTTCTTGTGGGAAGGTAGGGTTCGATCATCTGATCATTGAAGTCAACACCCCCATGAACAAATTATATTCATGAACACAAAGATGGTTTCCGGATTGGGTCTTTTCTCCTGGGGATTTCCACATAGGTGTCATCATGTATTGATGTCAGCATGTTTCCCCTTTCGTCTGTCCCTCTACACTTGACAGCCAATAGCTCCTCGTTCCGCAAAGACACCGTCTCCCCTCTTTGTAGCCTTTTGCTAATGAGCCTTTGCGGGAAGCCCTTTCTATTGGTTTTGACTGTACCGCATGCTGGAGACTGCCTCCGGTAAAGGTCGCAGAAGAGGGGCAAGATTGAATAAAAATTATCCACTTAAAGATGGTAACCTTTTCCAAGGAGTGGATAGACAAACTCCCAAACAACCTTTCCACTGGCTCCAATATACTCAGGGCATTCAGGGGGATGCAGCTGGGTGTCCTTCCCTTCATACACCAGAAAGGCATAAATGTAGCCGGTGGCTCGGTAACAAAGCTTGTACAGCTTAACCCCGATGGAGATATTTTGGTCGGGGTATATAACTGGGCAAATTTTTCAGAGAAATAATTTAGAAGTGGTCAAATTTTAAATAATTTTGTAGTTAATTTTTTAAATAAAGTTCTCTCTACTCAAAGGGACAAGCATAACTAGAACCAAGGTTGTTTGCTATGAACTGTTGTGCATAGAGGTTGCACTGGGCCACGATGGATGATAGGAGGTCTTCAGTGAAAATTAAATGAAAAAAATCAAGAAGGGCAAAATTATCGGTGTTCACCTGAACACCTGGCTGGACGGTGAAAGGGGGGAAGTTTGCTGCTCCATTAGAGGGAAGCCAGAGGGGGTCCTGAACGGCATGGGGAAGGCTATCATGAATCCTCACCCTTTGGGGCTGAGATGACACCCCACTAGAGCATGGCCTTTGTTGCAGTGGTACTTAAATTCTCATCAATGGCGCTGCACTAGAGGTGGATGGCACTGCACTAGAGGTGGATGGCACTGTGCTTAGAGGTGGATGGCACTGCGCTACTTGTAGTAACCTACTGCTCCTCGCCAAAACACCTCCATTTCATGGGCAATAGTTCTTCTTCCTCCGATTCTGTATCAGACCCACTGCTTAAAACGGGGTCATAATCAGAATCAGAATCAATGCAGACTCCCCGCTGCTCTCGTCGTTCAGGCTCAGAATCTGGTATGCCTCCTCAGTGGAAAAATATTTTTTCACCATACTGGTGACTGTGGGCTGTGGGGCGATGTGGATAGATGTGGATGCACTGATGGGTGCTGATGAGGGTGCACTGATGAGGCTGCACTGATGTGCAATAATGCACTGAGGCTGCACTGATTAGCTGCGCTGATGAGGTGGCACTGACGGGTGCTGATGAGGATCCAATGATAGCGTGGCACTGATGAGCACTCATATATGGGCACAGATGGGCACTATTAGGCACTGTAGTGACACTGATGAGCACTGTAGTGGGACTGATGAGCATTGTAGTGGCACTGATGGGCACTGTAAATCACTGTAGTGGTGCAGATGAACCCTGATGGCACTGTAGTGGCACTGATGACCACTGATGAACACTGTAGTGGCACCAATGGCACTGTAGGGCACAGATGAGCACTGTAGTGGCACTGATGAGCACTGTAGTGGCACTGTAGAGCATTGTAGTGGTGCAGATGAACACTGTAGTGGTGAAGATGGGCACTTTAGTGGTGATGAAGGCACTGTAGGGCACAAATGAGCACTGTAGTTGTACTAATGTAGCACTGATGAGCACTGTAGTGGCACAGGTGGCACAGATGATCACTGATGTGGCACTGGTGTGGCACTGATGTGGCACAGGTGTGGCACAGGTGTGGCACTGGTGTGGCACTGATGGGCATTTTAGTGGCAATGAAGGCACTGTAAGGCACAGATGAGCACTGTAGTTGCACTAATGTAGCACTGATGAGCACTGTAGTGTCACAGGTGGCCCAGATGATCACTGATGTGGCACTGATGGGCACTGTAGTGGTACTGATGGGCACTTTAGTGGCAATGAAGGCACTGTAGAGCACAGATGAGCACTGTAGTTGCACTAATGTAGCACTGATGAGCACTGTAGTGGCACAGATGATCACTGGTGTGGCACAGGTGTGGCACTGTAGTGACACTGATGGAGCAGATGAGCACTGTAGTGGCACTGATGGGCACAGGTGCCACTGATGAGCACAGGTGGCACTGATGGGCACAGGTGGCACTATCATTGCACTGGTGGTATTGATGAGCACTCTGGTGGCACTGATGGCACAGATGAGCACTGCTGTGGCACCAATGTAGCACTGATGTGTCAAAGTTGGCACTGATGTGGCACAGGTGTGGCACTGTATTGGTACTGATGGGCACTTTAGTGGCAATGAAGGCACTGTAGGGCACAGATGAGCACTGTAGTTGCACTAATGTAGCACTGATGAGCACTGTAGTGGCACAGATGATCACTGGTGTGGCACTGTAGTTGCACTGATGGTGCAGATGAGCACTGTGGTAGCACTAATGGGCACAGGGGGCACTGATGAGCACAGGTAGCACTGATGGGCACAGGTGGCACTGTCGACACACTGGTGGTATTGATGAGCACTCTGGTGGCACTGATGGGCACTGATGTGTCAAAGTTGGCACTGATGTGGCACAGGTGTGGCACTGATAGGCACTGTAGTGGCATTGATGGCACAGATGAGCACTGTAGTGGCACTGATGGGCACTGTAGTGGCACTGATGGGCACAGATGGCACTGAAGAGCACAGGTGGCTCTGTAGTGGCACTGATGGGTACTCTTGTGGCACAGATGTGGCACTAATAGCACAGATGAGTGCTGTAGTGGCACTGGTGGTACTACAGGGCACTGATGTGGCACATATGTGGCACTGATGGCACTGTAGAGCACTGATGTGGCACTGTGGGGGCACAGGTGGCACAGATGCGGCACTGATGATACAGTAGAGCACTGCTGGGCACTGGTGAGGAACAGTAAAAATACAATCAAACTTACAGTTTGCACTGCTGGGCAATCGATCTCCCTCCTCTCCACACAAGCTGGATCGTTGTGGGGAGAGGAGAGAGCTGACACCCTGGATGACCCCAGCGTGTTTACATTGTGATCACTTCATCATTGGACGAAGTGATCACGTGGTAAAGGGCCGCTGACATTGGCCCTTTACCGCAATCCGTGACCCGGAGGGAGATTCCCATGTGCGCGATTCTGGGAGGGCGTTATAGTACATCCTCCCAGAATAATGAGTCGTTGCGGCCATTTTTATGCAATGTGCAGTCGTCAAGTGGTTAAAGTTAAAGGACAACTACTGTGAAAAATGTATAAAATGGAAAGCTATATCAATGGAAAACCATACCTAACCTTTAATAATTTTGATATATCTCCCCTTGACTATTGCAACTCCTTCTTTGTTGGCCTACCTCTACACAGATTATATACCTCCCTTCAGTCTATAATGAATGCTGCTGTCAGACTTATCCACCTTACCACCTTACCAACCACTTCATTGGCCTCCGATCAACGACAAATAGAATTCAAAATATTAACAACTTACAGTACACACTCACCTCCCAGCTCTGCCTCCTGCTATATCACCATCACTGCCTCCCTTTATTCTGTAAATCACTGCCTAAACTGATGGCACTATATACAGTAAATCCAGACTAATAATAATATTAATAACATGAACGGTTTCTTTTTTTTTCTTTTTAACATTGTTTTTTATTTTTATATCCCTTATGTGCAGTTCTTACTTTGTAAAAGAGATGTCAGCCTTAAGTTGCCCAAGCTATGTAGGCCTTGGAGAGATGGAGGCTCTTATATAGTGGATGTCAGCTATTGGCCATAAGTGGGTATTACCCAACATACCCTTCTTTTGTCTGCTTGCCATTCAATCAGTCCTTGACAAAGAACCCAACTGATTCAAAAATGTAGTATGACCTATAATGTGCTGATGTGCTTCTAAAGTTGCTTGCCAATATTCTCTACTTCAAGGCTTATAAATTGCCATTATGGTCTTCTGGGTCTCACATACATGGACACCACTCCAGGACTCCTCTAATCCACTCATGTTGCCACACTGCACCTTGCACTTATGCAGGAGGCTCTCCACCAGGTGTCCTTCCCATACTAGCACAGTGCTTGGAGGAACATAAATATATCTCAATATAGCCATATGCTAAGTAATCCTAGCCCTAAACGGCATATGTCCACCAAGAACTGACTTCCCACTGTGACATTTGGGAGAGAATTGAGCCATTTATAGGTGCTGAGGGCAATAATAAGTGCTTGTTTTTGCTGACAGAAATTATTCTGATCACACTGTCTACTCATTTTATTTGAAAGAGGGAAGGAAGGTATGACTGTATGCACCACTTCTTCTTTTTAAGTAAGTTACACAACAACTGGGAGCGGGAACAGATGTGTCCCTGGCTGCCCTTGGAGCTATCATGGGTTCACCGGACACAAACTGAATAGGCAATGATGACAAAAAAACGAACATCAATCCTATTCAACTGATTCAGCAAGGGTTTGACTCACGGATTCCATGGATCCATTCTTGCATTTCACACACTGTTTAAGTGTGTGTCTGCACTGAATCCAAAACAGCAACAATGGCAGCCGATCACATTTGGTTGAAACTAGCAAAAAGGGAAAAGTGCACACGGGCAGGGTAATATACAAAGCAATACAAAGGGGGCCCAAGTTCACTTTCAAGCTAGCCAGCAAGAAAAAAACAAAACACAAAAATAGAAAAACCATACTAAGCTGATTCAATTATCTAGTTTAAAAAGAGATTTTAGTTGTATACATTTGCAAATACATATGGAAGCTTACATATGTTTTTGCAAAATGTATGCAAATAAAACCTCTGTTTGAATATGAGTCGTTAAAACAGATTAATTCGTTTCTCATGAAAATCATAATTAGTTAGAAAGCTTCATTCTGGTCAATACACATTTAAATAAAAATGCAGTCAAGAAATGTTATCTTTTCTTTTTGTGTATGGTTGGCTTTGCTGTAAACTTTTGCAGTAGTTTGTGCTTTTAATCCAAAAATATAGATTTTAATGTAGTTTTGTAAAGTGAGGGAGAGAGGAAAGGGAAGGGGAGGGATGGGGGATTTAAGATGAAAACGGTTTGCATGGTCTGGATGCCTTAATAAACAGCTCAGATTCTAGTTGGGCTGTTCCATTCTCTAATGATATTACAGGAAGCTTCCCATCTCATCTAATCTGTTAGTAAAATCCTAAAGTCACTTATGTCAGCCTCCAATGCAAGCCAAATGAGTCTTTCCAGTAATAAGAAGATTCAGAGAATTAGTTTTCGTTTTGCAGAAAATTGCCATTGGGGTTGGCACTTTTATCTAAAAATTTCACTCGTGCATAAGCAAAAAACTCATATTATTTGGTTACATTCCATCAGTATGAGAAATAACATTGTGGAAATTCTATGCATGTTAATGATATATAGAAATCCACCTGCTTTCAGATAAAAATGAGTTTAATTTTCTGTTGGCCACTGCCTGGTCGGCCTTTCATAAATTACTTATGCACAGCTATTATTAAAATAGAGGGAAAGCAAATTAGAAAAACCTCCTATCTCTCCACTGGATTTAGCCAAAGCACGTCTGTGACAGTCGGAGTCAGCATTTTGTACAAATTCAGCTCTCTCGAAAAAATTTTGCATCTCTATACATTTCTATACCACTGTTGTAAACGCTCTGACCTGCCTTCTTACCAAATTAATCTAAATCCTTTCTAGTTTCTGAGTTTAATGGAATACTAGAGAGTCCTGCTGATATATATTAATATATATTTATTGGTTCATTTGAATTCTAATATTTTGCACCATGTTTCCAATTCTGCTTTTCAGCGTTAAAGTGCTAGCCTCGCACAATTATGAGATTAGTTAAAAAAACATATTTTTCTTCTGACGTGACTATGTGTTTGCATATTTTAGTACCCTGTGAAGCAGCAAATACTGAGCACTGTTTAAGCATTACTGGCAGCAGGAAATATTTAATTGGATTTGACACTCTATTTTAGGGGTCGTTACAGCACTCTGAGTAACTACCTGACCTTTTGGTTTTACATGTAGGGATTATATTATTCCTCAGGTCTCAAGTCCTTAGAGCCTATAAATGTAGTCTATTGTAAATGGAAGTGTGGTCAGTTAAAGATTACGTTTCTTTTGATGCATTGGTCGACAAAGAAAATCCTATTATTTGAATCATTAAGGATCAATTCTAAAAATATCTTTGCTCATGTTATTGATATACAATAAAGTACATTCATTTAATGAAACGGCATGCACTCATAATCATATTAGAGGGCTGAACTTTAGCATACTCAGGACACATTTTCTTGACTGCATTTTATATTAACTCTTACTGATATACAAACAAACTACTGTAGCCAAGGGCAATTACCTGTAAAAGAGTATAGACAATAATTCCTATATTCAACACATACATACAGTTTATGGAAATTGCCTACAATCACCAAGCTAAACATCAATTGCTGAGATGTTTTGTTGTATTTTACAGCACTATGGTAATAGTCACTTTGAAAGGGGGTCACTGCCTAAGCAGATAAATGGATATATAGAAATTGACCTGGGCACTAGGCTTATATTACCCAATAATCACTGGCAATGTGATTGAAATGAGCATTGATATGGATGTTAAAGGGGAACTCCAGATTATGTCAATTTCTTTTAAAACAGCACAAAACTAACAGTAGTGCAACTACTACAAGGTAGCAAGTACTATAAGTTAACATAAGAGCATAATAGCCACCGTGCGCTGCCACCAGTATTTCAACACATGCACAAAGCTGCCAGCACTAAATGTGATTCACACACCAAAAAAATAAAAAATAAAAAATAAAATTAGCGCAGCACCAAAAAATATATAAATGATGTAAAGAAACAATAACTCTCATGTTGCTTATATACTGTATATCATTCCTTAAATTAAGTTATAATAAACAGAAAAAAACAAAAATATGTATGTGTCTATCAAGAAACCTTGTGACAAGCAATGAAAAAAATATATACAACTCAATAAATCCTCATATAATCAGTCCCGCAGTGTTTACACAGTGGCAAATATCCGCTTAACACTGATTTGCACTCATACACTATTTTGCAAAAAAGTATTGGGACACCTGCCTTTACACGCACATGAACTTTAATGGCATCCCAGTCTTAGTCCATAGGGTTCAATATTGAGTTGGCCCACCCTTTGCAGCTATAACAGCTTCAGCTCTTCTGGGAAGGCTGTCCACAAGGTTTAGGAGTGTGTCTATGGGAATGTTTGACCATTCATCCTAAAGCACATTTGTGAGGTTAGGCACTGATGTGGACAAGAAGGCCTGGCTCACATTTTCTGCTATAATTCATCCAAAAGGTGTTCTATTGAGGTTGAGGCCCGGACTCTGTACAGGCCAGTCAAGTTCCTCTATCCCAAGCTCGCTCATCTGTGTCTTTATGAACCTTGCTTTGTGCACTGGGGCGCAATAATTTTGGAACAGGAAGGGGCCATCACCAAACTGTTCCCACAAAGTTGGGAACATGAAATTCTCCAAAATGTCTTGGTATGCTGACACCTTAAGAGTTCCCTTCACTGGAACTAAGGGGCCAAGCCCAACCCCTGAAAAATAACCCCACACCATAATTCCTCCTCAACCAAATGATTTTTTCTCCACATCTCCCTTTCTTTCAACCTGTTAATGTGGCACCTTTACAGTCCAGTCATTCTCTCTTTTTTCCCTTTTTCTTATAGGATTTGATAGATGCTAATTCTGAAACACTGAATGCACTTGACAATTTTACAAGCCAAGCTAAAAATATTCTTACTTAAGATAATCAGTTGATGACCATTAACCAATAAATACATGTTTGAGAGGTTTAGTCATCAATTGGGCAGTGTATGTTGTTGTACCTTTGGTAGTTAGAAACAACCTTGAAAGACCTTTATCAGCAGAAAACATGACCAAGCAGAATATTTTTGAATGTCTTCTATTATTTCAGTGATAACATCTTAATGAGCACTAGAATTAGTCATCTGGCATATGTCTGCATTTAAATTATTGTTGTGGGGAAAATATTGCGCTAAGTATAGGTCCAAAACAGCAGCTAGTACCACAATAAAACAAATCGTGCAAATAGGGTGAGGGTTAAATTGTAGCGCTTGTTTTAACCTTAATTAATATACCATAACCCTGAATAATGGATGATGTATAGGGTAATTTATGTGCATCAACCTTCGTGTATATAAAACACAGATATAACTCCAAAACAAAAATGGAAAAAAAGTATGAAAAAATATATAAATAAATATAAAAAATCAATATATTATATATTATATAAATGTATTTCCTGAGAGAAGGGATGAACCTTACAGTTAAGTGTCCCTCTCTACTGGGGTACATATAAACAAAGGCTATTGTGTAAAAAACAAATCAATAAAGTGCATAAACGAATAATTTCAAGTGAAAAATAATGTGACAGAAAATATATGTTACCAATTTGGACCACAGAAAGTTCAATAGTAAAAGTTATTATAAATCCTTAAGATGATATGGGGAATCCTTAGATATAGGTTTATAGCCTCAATGAGTCTCAGAGAAAGATATGGAACACCACCACCAGAAAAAATTAAGGCTTACCAGACAGCCAACAAAGATACGCCTCGGATGGATCAACCATAAGGACCTCTCCAGGAAAAGGTGGACACTGCTTTAATCTTATGTTGGTACCACAGAATGGATACACATATTCTTGGTAAGACTTTTCTTAGAAAACACAAAGCAGTGGTCTCCACTATTCCTTCTCTCCGGGCGCTCTCACACAAGATCCAAAAAGAGTAGAGAAAACCTCACATAGTATAAATCCATTTAAAATAGGTTTATTAAAAAGAAAGTATTGCACTTACATCCAATCTGTAAACAACAAGCTTGTCTCAATGTCAGAATACAACGTAATAGCATAGGGTCAGCAGTCACCCGACATGTTTCATCCTCATGATGGTGTCCATCGCTTTGTATGTGTGTATCCATTCTGTGGTACCAACATAAGATTAAAGCTGTGTCCAGCTTTTCCTGGAGAGGTCCTTATGGTTGATCCATCCGAGGCCTTTGTTGGCTGTCTGGTAAGCCTTCATTTTTTCTAATGGTGGTGTTCCATATCTTTCTCGGAGACTCACTGAGGCTATAAACCTATATCTAAGGATTCCCCATGTCATCTTCAAGATTAATATGAACTTTTACTATCGAACTTTCTGTGGTCCAAATTGGCAACATATATTTTCTGTCACATTATTTTTCACTTGAAAATATTGGTTTATGCACTTTATTGATTTGTTTTTTACACAATAGCCTTTGTTTATGTACCCCAGTAGAGAGGGACACTTAACAGTAAGGTTCATCCATTCTCTCTGGAAGTACATTTATATAATATATAATATATAGATTTTTTATATTTATATATATATTTTTTCATACTTTTTTCCATTTTTGTTTTGGAGTTATATCTGTTTTATATACACTAAGGTTGATGCACATAAATTACCGTATACATCACCCATTAATCAGGTTTATGTCTACATTTACATTATGGAATTAGGTGAGAATTTAAAGAATTGCCTTTTCATCTAGTTTTATCCCATAGTTTTCTGCAGCAGAAAATCATTCATGCCACATAACATACAATGTCCAGAAATGATCAAATAAGTAATAAGCACTTATAGTAAATGAAAAGCAATTAAGGCATGTATTGTTTACATATCTACAAATTTGTTAAAATGATAGGCTACTTAAAAATGTAATTGTCCTAATTACCAAATCATTTGTTTTTTTCACTTTCAAAACGTATGTTTCCAGTTTTATCAATTTCCTAGTAATATTTCTTGATAAACTGTTTTACATTTTTCATTATAAAAAACACCCAGTGTGCCAAAATCACTGCAACTATAACATAATCTGCAAGCACCAGATGCTGAAGGTTGAAGGCATAGAACCACACATTCTTCAAAAACTACATCCAGCCTTCACATAAAGAGACTTAAAGGTTATTTTAGGATTGGTGAGAACAAAAGAGTGTAGCTAGCTGGACTGCCACTCAGCAATAAATGTCATAAAGCTACACATAGACATCAGAGGGTATTTAGACGTGTATAGTAGGCCTAGCAGTCAAAAACTCCTTTCAAGCATGGCTGTCCGCTAGCTCAGCAGGGGTCGCTCCACTGATCCACGCTGAGCAGGCAGATGACAGGTCCGTCTGTGCTCACTGTGCTTGGTAATGAATAAGCTTGATATGTCCAAGTGAAACACGTCTACGTTCCCTGTACCTGGCTGTCTCAATAAAATTGCATTCCTTTTCCTCTTTCTACTAAACACAGTGGCGAGCCGAGGTGAGTACCCGCAGCTGTGTGCTATTCCACCTGTTAGTGGTCTGAGCGGTGTGTTTCCTTTAATTGGACTTTTCTGAGATGGACCTGTCAGAGCCTCGCTGTCCTCTATGGGAGATCGGATGAAAACGGATCCACTGACATCCGTCGCTCCATACAGGTGAATGAAGCGTACGATCGGGTCCGCCTGAAAAACTGACAGGTGGACCTCATTGGTCTGCATGTTTGAAAGGGGCCTTAAAGATTTTTTTAAAGTGCATGCTCAGATCGCCAGAACATACATATTTATAGCTATGAACTAGAGGAAGGACCTGGTGGACATACCCTGTTGGGAAAAAACAATAGCAATGCAATATTGTAATAACAAATAAGAGTGGAATACCCCAAACCAGGGGCGAACTGACCATTGGGGCACTTGGGTACTGCCAAAGGGCCTGGAGTCAGTAGGGGGCCCCATGAGAGGCTCAGATCACCTCTGGAGATGCCCACAAATTATTATCCAGAAAAGAAGAGGCTTAAGCCCGGAGGAGGCAATGAACCATAACATCTTTGCCAACCATTGATGCAATGCTGGGAGAAGACTCACATGCTGGCCAGAAAGAAAGAGGGATGGTGGAGTCACGGGGTTCTGGGCAGTGGCAGCTGCTCTAGTCACCTCTCCTCCTAGAGAGTTGAGCAGAGGGGCGGGGCCACAGTTCGCATCACCATCATGGGGGACAGCAAGTTGGAATTGGTGCTGAACTTGGAGCTGGAGGTGGCAGAGTGCACTGCAGAGTGGGGAATTTACGCAGCTATAGATGTTATACTGATAATAGCAACTTATAGTTCAACTGTAATAGTGTGGCAGGCAATCTGGTGCTAACAGACACTGGCTGGGAGGGACACTTACTGACTGACTGACTCTAAAGATGATATATATCTGTACTGAGTCTATCAGCCAAATGTGGGTATAAAATTGCTTGAGGTGTACAGTTCAGTACAAGTTCTTGTTCAGTACAAGATGTATTCATCATCGTGTAAATTGTTAAGGGAATAACAAAACCTAGTCAAATAATTTAGAAAAAATATTTTTTTTTCTTTTTTAGTTTTGTGGCTCTAGACTAGATATTCAATACCATTACCATTTATCCAAAATTCTTTCTAAGGTTTTCTAAACTTCTGTGTAGTTTCTTGTGCACACCAGTGTTTTATATTTCCTGTTGCTGGTTTATTATGTTTTCTACATCAGTGTGGAACTACCTATTCTGAGACAGTAAGTAAAACCTCCTGAACTTCCAACATGCCAGTCTGTAAAAGAGAAGTACTGTATGTGTTTTTTTTAAATCATACTTACCTAGGTGGATGCAGCATTGGTCTGAGATATCTAAGCCACTGAGCAGAGAGCCGTCAACTGTCAAGCACTGGCTCTCTGCTCTGTCCCCCCAGCATTCACTGGAGCGCCAGGCTGTGAAAGGGGCAGGAGCAACCGGCACAGGTCCATAGTGACTCGCTGAGAGGCTGAGCCAGCTGCCAATCTAGGCATCTAGGAAGATTGCATGAAAATAAAGCACACAAAACAGAAAATAAATCCTTGCCATCCAGGCTCTTACTAAACATATTCAGTTTCCCTAACTGACCGGTGAAGGACTTCTCCCAGTCACCCACAAAACAAAGAAAATGCAAACCTTTTTGTTTCCATCATAAAGCAAATTTCCATTCAAGCTCTCTCAGGTTTGATGGATCCTGAGTCCCAGGCCAGAGCAAATCATCTGATCCAGACCTGCTTCCTTGGATGGACACAAGTGGACCAAAATCTGGTCTGGAACCAGCCCTGCCATGGTGGCTGGTAAAACCTGGACCGGATTCCACATTAGTTTCCTGCAAGTGAACGCATGCGCGGTGAAACATAACATATATCGATCACCTTGCCTTTCATAACCCCACATATCCTCCCCCTCTGCTCAAGCCCCTGAGGCTGAGCAACTGTCCCAACCAGACAACTGATACGGGAAAGGGCATCTGCATTATTGTGGAGTTTCCCAGCTCTATATTCCACTGTGAACCTAAATACTTGAAGAGCAAGGAACCACCTTGTCACCCGACTGTTTTTCTCCTTATTATCACACATCCATTTAAGAGGGGCATGATCAGTGACTATTTTGAATGGTCACCCAACAGTTAATATTTCAGGGCATCTAAAGCCCATTTGATAGCTAAACATTCCTTTTCAACAATGGCATAGTTTTTCTCATGTCTGTTGAGCTTTCTGCTAAAGTAAACCACTGGGTGCTCCTCCCTGTCTCTGACTTGGGACAGTGCAGCACCCAGTCCCACATCAGAGTAGTCTGTCTGCACCACAAACTCCTTTGTGAAATCTGGGGTCACGAGCACAGGTTGTGCACAAATGGCCTGCTTCAACATTTGAAATGCCTTCTCTGCCTCAGGATTCTACTTGATCATGACAGACCCTCTACCCTTCGTCAGATCCGTCAGTGGGGCTGCAAAAGTGGTAAAATTGGGTTTAAATGCCTGTCGTACTCTGTGATCCGAAGAAATGCATGAACTTGCTTTTTATTTATAGGTTGGGGTCACTTTTGAACTGCCTCAATCTTATTGATCTGAGGCTTAATCAGCCCCCAACCAATAATGTAGCCAGGGTATTTGGCCTGCTCCAAGCCTATGGCACACTGTCTGGGGTTGGCAGTGAGTCCTGCTTTCCTAAGAGAATCTACTGCTGCTTGCACCCACGGAAAATGAGATTCCCAATCTGGGCTGTGGATGACAACATTGTCCAAATAGGCGGCTGCGTATTGGCGATGTGGTCTTAAGGTCTTATCCAGCCACTGGAAGGACCCCTCGGGGTAGAAAACGCAGTTTTCTCTTTCACAGACTCCGTTAGGGGTATCTGCCAATAACCTTTAATCAGATCTAAAGTAGTTATGTACCGGGCACCTCCCAATCTGTCAACAAGCTCATCGACCCAAGGCATTGGGTACGCATCGAATTTAGACACACTGTTCAACTTCCTGAAATCATTACAAAACCTTATAGTTCCATCTGGTTTTGGGACAAATACTATGGGACTTGACCAGTCACTGTGGGACTCCTCTATCATGTCCAGCTCTAAAATGTTCTTTATTTCATTTGCAACTGCTTCCCGTCTAGCCTCGGGTATCCTATAGGGCTTTACATTTATGCGGATACCTGGTTCCGTAATTATATCATGCTGTATAACTGTGGTCAGTCCAGACAGGTGAGAGAAAAAGTCTCTATTCTTACTCACAAATTCTTTAAAGTCCTTCTGTTGGGTCACTGACAAGGTTTCAGTTATGGGCACTTCCGGAGTTACAGGGGACATGTCCTTTTGGGGGGTTGGCATTGCCAGTCTCTCTGTCCTTCCAAGGTTTCAAGAGATTAACGTGATATATTTGCTCGGGTTTCCTTTTCCCTGGCTGGTAAACTTTGTAGTTTATCTCCCCTACTCTTTCCATAATTTCAAAGGGACCTTGCCACTTTGCTAGGAATTTACTCTCAACTGTGTGGGCTAGAACCAGCACCCTATCACCAAGGTTGAAAACCCGGGTCTTGGCACCTCGATTATAAACCCTTCTCTGGGCCTCCTTGGCTTGCTCCATATGTTCCCATACAAGAGGCATGACAGCAGCGATTCTATCTTGCATCAGTGTGATATGCTCAATGACGCTTCTATAAGGTGTGGTGGCTCCCTCCCACTTTTCTTTTGCAACATCTAGCAATCCCCTGAGATGCCTCCCATACAGTAGTTCAAAAGGGGAGTAACCTGTAGATGCCTGAGGTACCTCCCGTATGGAAAACATGAGATATGGCAGCAAAAAATCTCAATTTCTCCCTTATTTGTCCACCGCCTTTTTTAACATGCTTTGAGAGTTTTGTTAAATCTCTCCACCAGACCATCAGTTTGTGGGTGATAGACAGAGGTACGGAGATGGAAGATTTTGAGCAACTTACAATTCTTTAGTGACTCAGGACATAAATGGGGTGCTTTGATCCATCAATATAGCTTTTGGAATACCCACACAACTAAATACCTGGAAAGCTCTTTGACAATAGTTTTAGCTGAGGTATTATGCAGAGGAATAGCTTTAGCATAACGCGTGGCATAGTCCAGTATTACCAGTATGTGCTAATGGTCCTGGGCAGACTTTACTTCTGGTTCCACCAGATCCATGCCAATTCTTTCTAAAGGCACTTCAATGATTGACAAAAGTTTTAGCTGAGGTATTATGCAAGGGAATAGCTTCAGCATATCGCGTGGCATAGTCCAGTATTACCAGTATGTGCTAATGGTCCTGGGCAGACTTTACTACTGGTTCCTCCAGATCCATGCCAATTCTTTCAAAAGGCACTTCCATGTTTGTTAATGGTACCAGCGGACTGCGAAAATGGTGTGATGGCGCAGAATACAGACAAATCTGGGCATGACTCACAATATTCTTTGACATCCGCATATAACCCGGGCCAAAAGAATCTCTGGGTTATTCTCTCCTTAGTCTTCTGTATACCCAAATGTTCACACATCATATGACCATGGGCTAAATCTAATACCATCCGGTGATAGGGCTTGGGAACCACTAGCTGCTCTACCTCCTCCTCCCCTTGCTTTACCACCTGATACAGCAAGTTATTTTTAAGAGCCATGTAGGGAAAAGACACCCTATATTAGGTTCAACAGGTTCCCCATCTATCATTTTAATGTTTTCTCTGGCCCTGTTGAGTGTTGACTGTACAAAAATCATCTTTTCTGACATCTAAGACAGGCACCACATTCTGTCCATTCTCACTATTACAGTCAGAGTAATTTCTTGTTCATTAACCTCCAGCTGGGGGTTGGATTCCAGCTCCTTCTGCTCCCCAGCCATTACAGAAAAAGGAAAAGGATCTTCTCCATCCTCAGCAAGTGTTTCCTCAGCAAGGGGAGCTCTGTCCTCCTGACTCTTTTTGTTTTCCCATAAACTCCAAAAGTGGGGAAAATCTCTCCCCACTAGGGCTTCATAAAGCAGTGAGGGTACCACCCCCACTGAATGTGTCACTAAGCCCCAAGGGGTATCGATCTCAACCACAGCAGTCTGGTAGTCACATGTGTCACCATGTATGCAAATAATCCCAATAGTGCTAGGGTGTAACTTTGCAGGATTTTCACAATCATCTTTGACTAATGTCACCACACTACCAGAATCTAGCAGAGCCGTACCTGGCTTTCCATCAACTGAAATTACACACATTTGTTTTTCCATGCGTTGCTGACATGTTGCAGTACATACCACCTGTGCAAAAAGAGACATGCGTTTTTTCAAGTAAGCATTATCACATTGCATTGGCTCTGTACCCAGTCCTCTAAACAGCCTCAGAGACCTTCCTGACCTATTTGGCCAGTCTCCAGGTCCTGAGCCCATAGTCTCATTATTTGTGGCAATAGTCTTGTCATTTTTCCCCACGCCCTTGAACCCTGGAACAGTCTTACTGGATCCTCCGGACGTTTTTCACCCCTAGAGACATTGGAGTGGGGCATGGATGGGTTTTAACAAGTCCTCGGCAGCAGTATATCTCTCCACCAGGTCCACCAGCTGGTTTGCAGTCTTAGGGTCCCCATGGCTGACCCATTTCCTCAAAGTGACAGGGAGTGCCCGTAAATAATAGATCCATGACCACATGCTCCACAATCTTAGGGCCTGGCAAAGTCTCTGGCTGCAGGCATTTCTTGGTGAGGTGTATCAAGTCAAAAATTTGGGAGCGGAGTAGCTTGTTAGTACTGTATGCACCCGTTGAGCCCAGACTGCAATAGTGACGCCCATTCCTGCAGGTATCTTGGCTTTCAATGTCTCATATTCCTGGGCTGCATCTGGTTCCAGGTCATAATAGGCCTTTTGGGGTTCTCCTGTCAAAAAGGGTGCTAGCAGTCCTGCCCATTGCTCTTTTTGCCATCCTTCTCAAACAGCGACTCTTTCAAAGGTTGCTAGATACGATTCCACATCATCTGCAGGTGTCATCTTCTGCAAGAAATAGCTGGCGCGCACCATTTTGTGCTCCACCGGCAAAGGACTTGCAGACCCCTTCTTTAACTCCACCAGGGCCTCCACAAACTGGCGATTTGCCTCCTGCTGCGCTGCCGCAACCTCTGCAACTTAGCAGTTGGTTTCCTGCTGCTGGCGATTGGTTTCCTGCTGGGTTGCAGTGACCTGCAGCAGGACTTTTAACACATCCTCCATCTTTCCACTTGTTTAGGAAGATGCCCGCATCCTCCACCTTCTGTGCGGGGTTAGCTCAAGGGGGATCACCTTCCCTGGGAAAATGGCAGTTCAAACGGCAGGTTTTCGTAAAAGTTGACTTGTAGCCAGTTTTATTTTAAAAGGTTTCATGAAAATAAAACAAACAAAATAGAAAATAAATCCTTGCCATCCAGGCTCTTACTAAACATATTCAGTTTCCCTAACTGAGCGGTGAAGGGCTTCTCCCAGTCACCCACAAAATAAAAAAGACAATCCAAACCTTTTTGTTTCAGTCATAAAGCAAACTTCTGTTCAAGCTCTCTCAGGTTTGATGGATCCTGAGTCCCAGGCCAGAGCAAATCATCTGATCCAGGCCTGCTTCCTTTATACCACCTGTTGATGGACATCAAGTGGACCGCAAAATCTAGGTCGGAACCAACCCTGCCAAGGTGGCTGGTAAAACCCGGACTGATTCCACCTTAATTTTCTGCAAGTGAACCCATGCGAGGTGAAACATAACGTCCATCGATCACCTCGCCTTTCATAATGCCACAATATAATATATATATATATATATATATATATATATATATATATATATACACACACACACATTTGAGTTTTGGTTTGGGGTGCCCATCCTAATGAAATAGGCTGCACACACCTATGAACTCATCCTTAACACATGGTTGGTAGTTTTTTGGCTAGGCAAATAGTGTCCAACAGATTTTTTCCATTGCCTCTTTTGGAGGGCTCTAGGAAGCAATTATTATGGCGCTGCAGGATGTAAGCCCAAGTGTGTGCAGGTGGCATGGGATCCCCCAGGGCATGGGGTCTAAACACCAGCGGTTTTCACCAGAGCTCCTGATGATGGAGATAGATTGCATGTTGGTGCCAGGTTACAACCGTGAAGTTCATCTTGCTCACAATACAGAGATCAACCTTTGCAAGCTGGTTTGAAAGCAATGCAGAAGTACTGGCAAGTCCGAGGTGGGGAGAAACAGTAAAGAAGTTCCAGAAAACAGGTCAACGGTCAGAGTGGATAGCAATTGAGCAAATCTGAAAAACGAAGCCTGGGTCAGTACACAGAGGATCAATCCAAAGGAACAACAGGCAGTGCAAGGAGTAACAAGGGGGAGCTCAGAGACAAAGGCAATGGGAACTGATCTGAGCATGACTTAAATTATAAGGGAGAATGGGAGGCTTGGTTAGAAGTGGCCAAGAACCAAAGCATATTAATTAGCAAGGGAGGTAGGCAATGGTCATTGCTACTTGCTTTGTGCAGCAAGTAAGCGAGAACAGAGCCCATAATTTTAGAACCTCAGGTAGCAGTGGAACCATAGCAGCAAGGAGGTAAGAATGAACCACAGGCTCCTTCACAAATGACAGTTCAGTTCTGCAGCAGATCTGTACACATAGAATATCACAGTGAGACTCCTTAGCCAATTTCCAGAGGGAGGATCTTTTCACTGGATGGTTGAGGCCTTTAGTATTTAACGCCAGGAACTTGATGCTCATTTTGATATGTGAGGGGTTATGTCAGAAAGTCGGAGGGTATCTCAGGTGCTAGGTTAGTATGAATGTTTTAGAAGTTATCATCAAGTAAATAGCACAGTAAATATATGCCACGGATGTTTGCCGACTCAGAAACAAAAAGAACAGTAGAAGTGGCCGGTATCTCTCACCAAAACCAACCACAAGAAAAATGAAAAATAAAAATAAGTAAAAGAAATAAAGGAACTGTGTGCCAAGAGGCCGAACGATCGACCTTGCAACAAAGTGCTATGCACTTACTTGCCTAAATCGTGGGGAAAAAATTCAAGTGGCCTAAACAGAGCCATATATCAGTCCGGGATATAGAAACTGGTTGTTGGGGCCTCAATCAGTGTTTTAAAGAGTAGTGAGTAAGTTGGGTGTCTGGAGGCAGATTTGAATGTCTGCGGATCTCGGATGATGGATCCATGGCTTCTGAGATTATTCCCCATGAGCGGAGGTGTTGCAAACCTTCCATTAGAGTGCTTGTTGTGAATTTTGCACTATTATAAGTAATCAAGCATTTAGCAGGGTTTATCCACTGGTATGGAATATTTAATTTTCTGCGCAGTTGGAGCGTATATTGTGATAGATCAGCAAATGTGTGAATATGGATCAGGAAGAGATTGCACACTTCTGGATTTCCGCATAATTTGTTCTTTGACATGGTAAAAATCACATCTAGTGGGATGGTGTCTGGAAGAGATGACGGTTTGGGCAAACGGTGGATCCAATCGATCACCAGTTCGATATTTTTTAGGTCACATATTAAAGCTTTGACAAGCCCTTTTGTGTAGCCCACTAGTTCATGGGATTGTACTGTTTCCATGATTCCTCTGATCTTTATATTGTTGTGCCGTGACCTGTCTTCCAGGGCCGCCAGCTTGCGTTTGATCCAAGCGTGATCCTCTAAATTATCCTCATGTGCATTCACTAGGTCATTTACGGTTGTTGCAAAACCCCCAAATTGATTTTCAATGTGGGTCACCCTGCTTGAACCTTATATATCAGTGTGTAAACGTTGCATGATGGTCAGCATATCTGACTGAAGAGATTTTCTCAGAGTGGATAACATGTCTTTAAGCATAGTGTCTAGTATAGGCTGATCATTAGTAGGGAAGCTAGAAAAGGGGTCAGGAGCACTGCCAGGGATAATAGTATGCACGTTGTTTAGGATCACCTCTGATGTTGCTCTATGCTCTGTGTCCAGTCTCATCCTAGCTTTAGCAGGGCTGTCTGACAATGGAGTGCCTGGGGATGAGAAGGGCAAGCCTTGTTCAGAGTTGGTGAGCTCCATAAAGTTCTCTCTTCCATCTTCCTTGGCTTTGTGGAGTATTGATCCTAGAGGGGAGAGATGCAGACACTGCAGCTGTGGCGCCATCTTGGATTCGTCTGGCGGCCGGTTGTATCAAGAAGGCCGTTATTTTTTGAGGGTGCCTGTCACCCTTTCTTTTGGTCGACATCATGCAGGGGGGTGAGGAGAGTCTCCAGGTGCTAAATTCATCCTGAAACGAGGTCCCAAATGGCTGGTATCTGTCGTTGAATCCCGGACTATCCACAGAGCTCAGAGGAGAATGTCCATGCTGCACGGATGTCGGCCACGCCCCTTCTGCAGCAGATCTGTGACAGCACTGTACTGTTAGACCAATAGTGGTCAATTTACTTAAGTGTTTACTTATTTCTCTCCAAAGTGTTGTTTCTCCAAATTAATAAAGAATTTTAACACAATCTGCACTTTTGAAGGGGTGGAGAGAAGAGAAGATTGCAGATAAACAAGTAAAACCTATGTAGGAGGATATGTTACAGCCAAAAAGGTAAATGTTTTTTATTAGGATTTTATTTAATAGACCAACACAAAGTGGCACATAATTGTGAAGTGAAAGGAAACTGATAAATGGTTTTCAATTTTTTTTACAAATAAATGTCTGAAAAGCGTGGCATGCATTTGTATTCAGCCCCCCTGAGTCAGTACTTTGTAGAACCACCTTTCGCTGCAGTTACAGCTACAAGTCTTTTTTGGGATGTCTCTACCAGCTTGCACATCTAGAGAGTGACATTTTTCCCCATTCTTCTTTTCAAAATAGCTCAAGCTGTTTCAGATTGGATGGAGAGCGTCTGTGAACATCAATTTTCAAGTCTTGCCACAGGTTCTCAGTTGGATTTAGGTCTAGACTTTGACTGGGCCATTCTAGCACATGAATATGCTTTGATCTAAACCATTCCATTGTAGTTCTGGCTATATAATTTATCATTTTCATTTCACTTCACAATAATGTGCCACATTGTGTTGGTCTATCACATAAAATACTAATAAAATACAATTACATTTTTGGCTGTAAATGGAAAAATTTGGAAAACTTCAAGGGGTATGAACACTTTTTAAGGCACTGTATGTGAGGGTTTACAACCACTTCAAAGGTATTGTATACTTTTAAATATTTTAGTTGTTTTAACTAGTTATTGGTGCAGTTATATTCCCTGTGTGATTTGTTTGCCTTACCTTGTATTAAAGTGGAGCTCCACCCAAATGGGGAAGTTCCGCTTGTTTGTTTAAACCCCCCCCCCACTACCACTTTTGGCACCTTTCGGGGGGGAGCGGGTACCTGGTTTTGACAGGTATGCCCTCCCACTCCTGGCTGACTTTGCCGCGGCTTCACTGCCGGTTTTCCTTAGAGGAGATGGTGGCGGCATCACCAGAGAGCCAACTGAAAAATCGGCTCGGGTGAAGACACCACTTGAAAAGTGGACAGGTAAGTGTCCTAATATTAAAAGTCAGCAGCTACGGTGTTTGTAGCTACTGACCTTTATTTTTTTCTGAAGGAGCCTGGAGCTCCACTGTAATGGGCTCACGTGTGGCTGCAGTTTGTAGTGTGATAGCAGATCGATTTCCCCATGTCCGTGTATTCATTCACCTAGCTTATCCCTATTCACTAAAGGGACAGGCAACTTCTTGTTCCAGGTCATGCAGCATTCAATCCAGGCCTCACTAATATTTTCTCTGTTTTGCATCACAAATATGGGAGTGCTAATGTGATGAAACACATCTCTTCCCTTCATTGCTTTGTCTGCCTAATTACAATGTAGCTTTCACTTGAAGAACACTAATCTGATAGACCCAGGGTTTGTGGGAAATGTAGTTTCTTCACAGGAAAGTTGTTTCTCAGACTAAAGACAGAAGTCGTGCATTAACCTATGTGGTGCAATGCAGCATGCCTCATGTTTGAACACTAACCCAAGCTACTAATAAAGGAATGTGAAGATTTACTCTGCTATAGGCTTAGTGTACAAGCCAACAGATGACACAATGAAACTACTGTATGTGATCAGTGTACATCTTGTGCAAGTGAAAAACACAAAGGTGCAGGTTTTTAAAGCCTTTAATATAGGTGGCCTCAATTTCAGTCCCTGGCATCAACAAAGATTTGCACATAATATTCAGTGAATTTGAAATCTGTCAAAGGTAGCAAAGATGGGGGCGGAGCCGGCAGCCGGAGCAGATGGACGTGTGAGAGCGGAGCTCCAACTGTCTGGTGGCTTCACAGTGGGCTCAGCGACTTCCCAAGCACCCGAATGGCACCTGTTAAGTTTGATGGCACCGGAGAACAGGATGTCCTCCTCCGGTAAGAGAAAGGACAGAGAGGGGCCAAAAAAAATAGAGGACTTTTTCGTCCCAGCAGCGGGGCGGCGGGCCCAAGATGGCGCCGGAGCAGCGTGCAGCACACAGAGGACGAGCATCTCCACACACTCACCCAGCCTGCACGTTGAGTCTACGGAGGAGGCATTCCCACTGCCTCCCTCCCCAACAGATAGCCCCATTAAGCAGGGGAGGAGGGTGGGGAGCCAGGAAGAACAAGCAGGCTCAGCTAGAGGAGAGGGAGAAGACATGGAGGAGGCTGTCTTCTATGGTCAGCAATTAGACTCATTCCCCACAACGGGGCAGGCCATCACTGATGAAACAATGAAAGGCATGCTCTTAACCCTTCGTGGCGCACTACAATAAGACATGGCCAACTTTATGAGCACCACTAAGAGAGAGTTGGAGGATCTGGGGGACAGAGTAGACTTCATAGAAAATAAAATGGGAAAGTACTCAAAGGCCCATAATGAACTGGTAGATGCGCACTATGAAGTTAAAGACGAGCTTCAGGCTCTGAGGTCAAAGGTCACGGATTTGGAGGACAGGGCATGCAGGAACAACTTTAAGTTCAGAGGGATCCTGGAATCCGTTAAACCGCCTGACCTATGCAGCTACCTACAGCAGTTAATGCTAACTACCCTGCCTATGCTGCAGCCCATTGACTTAACAATAGATAGGGCACACAGGCTACCGAAGCCACCCCATCTCCCGGACAAAGTTCCACGTGATGTAATCGCAAAAATACACTTTTACCAAGTAAAAGAGCAACTGATATCGTTTTCTAGACAAAACGCAGCACTCCCAGACCCCTAATCTGGCATATCAATCTTTGCTGACCTCTCCAAAGCCACCATGACAGCGAGAAGCAACTTGGTCCCCATCACCAAAATACTGCGTAATCATAAAATCATGTATAAATGGGGCTTCCCAGCCAAGCTGACCCTAGAATGGCATAACGAAACCTTCATCATAGATTCGCAAGAAAGAGGCTTAGACCGCAAATGGAGCCTACTACCACCCACAGCAAGCTCCCCGGCCTTGGAGAGACCACTGCAAGGAGCTCTTCCACAGAGACGCCAGAAGAAGAATAAAAATCAATAACGATACAACATTCTGCCAACGACAGATGACAAGTAACAATTCCTGCACCGAACGCCTCATTCAAGATGGACTCCCATCTCATATCAAGAGGACTTCAGGGCCAAGGGACTAAGCCGCCAGCCACTAGGCAAGTTGCGTAAGACTACCTTTTAACTGTTTAACCCCTGTTCGAACCCTATTGAGGGTCACGCATTTGGGACACCTTTTTCCTGCAAAAGAGCTGCAATTATGACAGCTCCAGCAGAACTTGCACTGACTACCACCCACGCTTTCAAAATCTCCTGTTCTTTTTAGTTTTTGTCCTAGTATATGCCTTCGCTTACTACTACTACACTTCTTCTGTGATTCAAATCTTGGATATTACGCACATAAATCATTATACCTCTCCAGCTACACGTGACTACACCAGATGGCGCCACAGCATTCTCTTCTACAGGAATGTCACTTAAACTACTGTCATTTAATGTGAGAGGCCTTAGCAGCCCATTCAGAAGACGAACACTTTGGCAAACAGCTATGGATCATAAATGTGACATTTTGTGTGTTCGGGAGACGCATTTTGCCTCCTCTAAATCTCCCAAATGTTCCCACTCCAAATTCCCACATGTTTTTAATGCGAAAGACAAATCGAAAAAAAAATGGAGTACTGGTGGCAATCAGGGACGCCGTTGCTTTCAGTCTAATAGATCTCCATCTGGACGATCTGGGCCGCTTTATAATTCTGGTGGCTGAAATCAACGGTGTCACTTACACAGTAGTGAACCTGTATGCTCCAAACAAGAATCCTCAGAGGTTCATAACAGGTATTTTGGCTAAAACCAAAAAACTACAAAAAGAATGTTGGTAATCTGTGGGGATTTCAATATGGTAATGGAGGGAAGGATGGACTCCTCCTCTGGGGGGGGGGGTCACAGACAGGCTCTGGGTTCACTCTGTCTGAGAGAGGACCTAAATGACCCATGGAGATGCCTCCACTCCACGGAGAGGGACTACTCCTTTTATTCAATGGTACATAAATCGTACTCAAGAATTGATTTTTTTTTGACAGACAAATATCTCTTACAACACATAACTAAAGCTGAAATACACTAGTGTAACCTGGTCGGATCACGCACCTGTGACAATCAACATAATAGATAATAACAAACCCACTAACCTAGGAATCTGGAGGAATAATGCCTACATTTTAACCCACCCTTCACACAAACACCACATAGAAGCTAAAATTAATTAATATTTCCACCACAATGCCAATGGCCATACATCCCCACTAATCACCTGGTGTGCCCATAAGGCAGTAATCAGGGGACATCTCATACAAATGGCCGCCAGGGAAAAGAAAAAAAGGCTCCATCACATAACTCAGCTACAACAAATGATATCAGACCTAGAGAACAAACACAAAAATACAAACCAGACGGACAAGACCATCTTAAATGAACTGAATGCTTGCAGAGAAAAACTAAGAATCATGCTCAAATTGGAGTACGATACCTATCTAAAGCAACTTAAACTCTCTTGGTACTCGCAGGGTAACAGATCAGGTAAACTCCTAGCGGCACAGCTAAAACATAAGCAACAACGGGTTAATCTGCCCATGATTAAACACCACCACAGGGGAAGCATCTATAGGAACCCTAGAGACATTGCAAATGCCTTCGGGACTACTATAAAAACCTTATACAACCTCAAAGACGATACTGCTACGCACCAACCAACGAATACAGAGATAGAAGATTTCTTGTGAGAAATCAGCTCACCCAGTATAAATGACGAAACCAGACACCACCTTAATGCCCCTATTACTGATAACGAAATACTAGAAGTAATCAAATCTCTCCTTCCCCACAAATCCCCTGGCATTGATGTACTTTCAGCGAAATATTATAAAACTTTTGCCCCCTAGCTCACTCCGCACCTCACAAAAACTTTTAATACAGCAATAGAGAAAGGAGCCTTTCCTAGGGAGATGCTCCAAGCAGTGATAATTACTATCCCCAGCAGGGAAAAGACGCATCTAACCCCCAGAATTTTAGACCCATTTCACTTCTAAACTCTGACTTAAAAATTTTTGCTAAATTACTAGCCAATAGACTGATGACGGCCACCCCCACACTCATAGGCCTGGACCAAGTGGGATTTGTCAGAGGCAGGCAGGCCTACGATGGCACCCAACGAATGATAAACCTACTGAAATACACAGAAAATTCAGGGCAGCCCTGTGCTTTTCTGGCCTTGGACGCAGAGAAAGCCTTTGACAGGGTCCATTGGGGCTACCTGTCAAGGGTCCTCACTAAATTCGGTATAGCGGGTCCACTGCATTCGGCTATTATGTCCTTACATACATATCCCACTGCCCAGGTGCTATCATCTGGACTCTTATCAGACCCATTCCCACTAGCAAACGGCACTCGCCAAGGTTGTCCCCTATCGCCCATCATCTTCTCCCTAGCAATCGAACCCCTAGCAGAGAAAATTAGAACAAAAAAGGGGTTGGGCGCATTAAGGTGGGTCCAACAGAACATAAGCTGGGCTTGTTCGCAGACGACATCATTCTGACTATAACTAAACCCGCAACCTCCTTACCCACCAAGTTTCTACTGAATAGATTTGGCCTAATCTCATATTATAAAGTTAATACAGCAAAATGCTTTGTCCTCCCAATTAATGTAGCACCACTGCAAATTTCCCATTTAAAAACCATATTCCCATGTAACTGGGATAGCCCTCTATCATATACCTAGGCATTCAACTTACATCACCCTCCTCCAAATTATATGCTCAAAACTTCCCTCCCCTTCTATTCAAACTACAGACAGAGCTTACCACTATAAGCAAAACTCAACTTTCCTGGGTAGGATGTATAGCCGCTTACCAAATGCAGACTTTTCCTAAATTACTCTACCATTTCAGAATGCTCCCAATACCGATCCCCCAAAAGTTCTTCTCCGAATTAAATAAAATGCTGCACAAATTTATATGGGGTAATGCAAAACCTAGAGTAGCCCTATCCACACTCTTTAGGCATAGAGCACAAGGTGGAATGGGTCTTCCCAACGCCTATGCATACCATCAGGCATCAATATTAGAGCAGACGCAATACTGGTTCTCATCCTAGGAGGACAACCTTTGGTCTAATATTGAGAGGGAACTAATCCCCAGCCACAACCTACCTGCGACCCATGGCAGCAACCATCTCGCATAAATCAATAATACCAGATTCACACACTATGCAGGCGACAATAGCAGCATGGTCCTCGATAATGAGCCTGAAGTTCCATGAGGAACAATACACTAAGCTGAGAATACCATTGGCTACCTATGAGCACTTAATACCGGGGTTCTCCACCAAGCAGTGGGCAATTAAGGGAATATTTTTTAGCAGCAACGATATAAAGGTTCCCTCCCCAATAGACTACTTCAAAATTAATCAAATTAAGTCTTTTCAGACCAATAACCCAAAAACCCACATTCAGATCCCGACTAGACTATGGGGCTTTCTTGCTAGCCACACAACATCTTCCACAAAAGGGATAACCCTATTCTATAAATTCTGCAACCATTATCCACTGGACAAGAAGATTCCAGCAATGTGTAAGTGGGAACAGGATTTAAAACTAGAATTCACACTGCCTCAATGGCTATCAGCCCTTAAATATAACAACAAACTATCAGCATGTGTGGACCACTGGGACAATGCACAGAAGCTGTTACATAGATACTATTTAACACCCTCCAGACTACACCTTATGGACTTCCCCACTATGCTGGAGGGAATGCCATAGTAAAGGCACCTTACAGCACATATTTTGGGAGTGTTTCTCTCTCCAAAAATTTTGGAGGGAAATCTCGAAACTACTTTCAGAAATATCAGGAAGCAAAGTTAGCATAACCCCCGAACTGGCCCTCCTCTCCATAGGAATAGAAAACTTCCCTCCCCACATAAGAACAGTAGTGATCCATGTGTTGTTTGCAGCTAGAATAGCAATAGCCAACAAGTGGCGTACCACCAACCCTCCCACAGTCGAGGAAATTATTAGCAGAGTAAATAACCAATGCAAAATGGAACAGTTACTAGCCTATAAGGAAAACAGAGCCCACAACTTCCTTAAGAAATGGAACATGTGGACCACCTCCAATAGATCCTACCTTCTGGATTAGGAACACATACCATATGATAGTGATGATAAATGACAAATTAACATTAGGGTCTCTCACAAACACAAACATAATATAATGAACATAAAAGGTAAAAAGCCATTTTATTCTGGACACGTGTAGGGGATGGGTATTCTATGAGCTGAAGGCATGTAGTTAACAAGGTTATAATTATGTTTAGTTATGTATCCGTACAGCCAAGGTGCGATCTGAGGACAAGCCCCCGATTCCTCCCTGAAATACTAGCAAGTCATGTACAATTCCACAAAACCACTGCAAAGCCTGACCACACCTAGTTCCCATATGGGGGTGGCAGACTACTCCCGGTGAGAGCGGAATAATCAACTGCAGCCAGTGGCTCTCGACATGACATGCTATGGGGGACAGTTTCACCTCTATACTTACTAATAACTATGGTTCCTAGCACCTGGCTCCCGCATCTGATGCTACTGGAAATGTTTCTCTTCTTTCAACTATTGTTCACATGTTACTCTCGTGTGTAATTACCCTTTGTTACTTCTTATACCTACTTGCATAAGGTTGTAACTTACTTGCAAATTCTTAATAAAAATCTATGGTTAAAAAAAATAAAAGGTAGCAAAGATGCTACAGGAGATGGTTAGAGACCATAGGCATGCTACAAAAGATGGTCAGATACTACAGGCATGCTACAAGATATGATCAAAAAACTACAGGCATGCTACAGGAGATAATCAGAGACTTATAAAATGCTATAGGCTTACCTCCCAACTTTCTGAGATGGGAATGAGGGACATCTATTAGTAAAGTTATGTAGGTATAGGACACACCCACTGCCACGCCCCCTTAAAAAGCAGTATGGTACAAAAAATGATTGGTTAAACCCACAAGTGATTTTTTACAACTACTATTCCTTTATACTGGCTTTTGGAATTTACAAATGTAGCAATTTAGAAATTGGATGAAAGGTTTAGCACTGGTAAACACTTTTTGATAGATAAGTGCATTTTATATACAACTACGGAGATCAGATCAAAATGAGGGACAAATGAGGAAGAAAGAGGGACAGAGGGACTTTGTTCCAAATCAGCGAGTCATCGAAAGCCACACAATAAATGCCAAAGGACCGCAGGTCATGGTGTGCGATCTTACAAGAAAAATCAGTAATGACTCTAATAAATGACTCTTACAATATAAAGACTGTGAAGTTTGTCATGTATATTTTAGTTTATAACATCTATTATTGCAACAAATTTACTTGAAATTCCTGAAATTAACATTTTAACAGGAAAAAGCATGTTTATTAATTCTTTATCATGTTTTGCTGCTTCTTATAAACACAAATAAAAGTGCTGTATCATTTTATAGTTATGTCTGGATAGTCCTTTCCCTAGGAAGAAACTGGCAAAATACATGCAATTTTGCGAAACAAGACACATCCAAACCATAACCCCATCACTGCAGACATATGATAAACATTCAGTTTGCCACACAAAATTTGGATATGGAAACTTTGATGAGTATTAACAACTGGCCCTCCTTGTTTTCACAAACTGTAATGTTAGATAAATATCTCACAAAATATCAAGGAACAGAAAATTACCCAAGGCAAATGTCTAAGACTACTTTAATACTCCCACACATGATACATTTTCAGTCAGATCCTGAAGAAAGTTTTTTTCATGTTGAACAAACATTCTGTTTGACAAAACTTTAGATCAAACAACATGAAAAGTCAACATAAATCATCAAGTGATGGCAATGCCAGTGGTACAGAAAAGATTTGCACAATATTTAATGCAAAGTACATACTGTATTATAAGGTGTAGCTATTAGCTGTAATTATGAAGCTATTAAACACTGGTAAAATAAATCAATTAATAATCATGTCAGTAATAATATTTGCTTTGAATTCTATGAAGAAATTGTGAATTCTTCCACAGTTTAAATATTTGATCAGGTTAATCTAAAAGGGTAGAAAGAAAAATGTGAACAAAAAACTAAACCATGTAGCTTTTTTCAACAGTGAAAGGAAAAAACACTTTGAGGGCGTTTTATAAAAAAAAAATAAGAAAAGAGAATGATAGCAAAAGCAGAGTTGGCAATAATAACCAATCAGTTTCTTTGTTTAGCTTTCCCAGAGAAAAAAATATGAAACCTGATTAGTAACTAAGGGTAAAACTACTACTGTTGTCCCCCTATTTATATTCTCTCTTTTTTTTAATTTATATATTATTATTTTGTACAGTGTCATGATCTTTATAATTTCAAGATAGAAATTGGCCAAAGCTACTATAACCCCAGCAGGAGTGTGCCATGGTGAGACAGTTATAAGAAATAGAACAACTTTAAACTAGTATGAATTATACTCAGTTAAGATCTTGCAATTGTACACAATTGATTCTATTTTTTTTAGCTTTTTCCATGTTTTATGGCTTGAGAAGATTAAAATAATCAATGATATGTTAGTATGCATTTGTAATTAAAGTGGAGTTCCAGTCTCCATAATAGATTTTTTTTTAAATTCTCCCCCTGTGATAGTTATTATTTTTATATTTGCATTAGACTACATTTATAATTGTGCAGATTACTGTAAAATCGTTAAATATTTACATCATCTCAGAAGCAGGACGGGGGCCATCTCTGCTGTGGGCATCTGAAGCCCGCTTGTGTCTATTTCCAGGATTCGGTGCAGCTGGCTACCCAGCATGTACCTCCCAATCTTGCGCCAGGGCAGTAATGACACTACATGGCACAGTTTGTCCAGAACAGGTTGCCATAGCAATAGCTGCTATTATTATGGCAATCAACATGCCAATCACATTCCAACCCGGAAGACAAGTGTACTCGGGGATTCAGCTAGCCCGGCAACAATAATATCCTTTATAATGTATGCATAAACATTTCATTTGTAAAGCTGTGCATTAGAAAAGATTATATAACTGATAAATCCGATACAAACCTCCAATTGTGTATATAGACTATTTTCCCTATTCAAAATGGTGCTTATCTCTGCCTAGCATCGCGTAATTTTCCAGTTTAGAAATAACACAATGCTAGAAGTGGAGGCTGTCTATTGACTCCTGGGACTGATTACACTGGTGATCCCTGCTGCCATGGGAAAAAGGAAATGATGTACCTCGCTGCGGTGAGGATGGACAGAAGTGGCATTGGCAACAAATTCGGGCATATATGTAAACTAGGGTGGAATGCCGCTTTAAGAATGTCTTGGTAGAATATCTTGCTGACTCCCTTAGTGATTCTGAGATATCATTTGACCAACTGGGAAGTACTGCAAATGAAGTTAATGTTAGAAGATTTGAAAAGTTCTGTCACTGTAAGCCATTAGGTTGATTTGCTAAAACTGGAGAGTGCGAACTCTGGTGCAGCTGTGCATAGAAACCAATCAGCTTCCAGGTTTTTGAAACTTGTTCAATTAAGGCAAAGCTTAAGTGAACAAGCTCAAGTTGGAAGCTTATTGGCTACTATGCAGAGCTTCAGCAGAGTTCGCACTCTCCAGTTTTAGTAAATTAACCCCATGTCTTTTAGAAACACCCACCTTTCTTTTTGCTGTACTACTTATCCTACCTATATAATGCTAAGGTCAGGTGTGATCAAAACATCCGTCCGGCTGCCGCCTCTTTTCATTCACTGATTCATATGCAATTCCATACCACAGAGGTTACAGTGTTCAATACACTTTTTCAAATGATTTTCTCCATCATGATATGGCCTCCCGTTGTCTTACACTGCAATTTCTTTTTGTTCAGTGGACCAGCCATGTATACCAGAGACATTTATTGGGCATTTTCTAACATAGATGTTAATTATTTTTTTCATTACCTGACATCCTGTATTGCTCGTCTTCATGAAAGCTCTGTGATTCTTTATCTCTTTTATGTATACTCTTGGTGACTTTTGAAAACCGAATAACATTTTATGAAAGAAACACCCACCTTTCACCATGCCCACCAATCAACACAGTACCAGAGTACACAGCGTGGTTCATTTTCTTTAGCCCACACATAACAGTTTCTGCCATTAAAAGGCTGGTTGATTGTGTTTTTCCCTGTTCTTACTTGTATATACATTAGTACATGTGCATTTTCTCTTAGCCTGAACTGTGTCTAATAATAAAAAATACCAGCAAGAAAGAAATACGGTAAGGAGGTTGGACCAAATAAATATTGGCTTAACCCATTTACCTCATACGACTGAGAAACAAAGCTGTAAAGCTGAACTCTGGGAAAACAATCACTTTTTAAAATGTGATGGCTCCTTGTTGGTTAAGTGCAATGCGACTTTCCTTTTTTTTTTCTGTACAACTGACAGTTATACTGAGTTCCAGGAGTACATCTATCGCTATATTCCCAGTGCTCTTGCAGGAAAGATGTGACTTTCTCATACAACAGCAGCTCTGCCTTCCCCTCCCCTCTGCTGTCCATTAATGAATGGGTTCACATAATACAAAGTACTTTGTCATTGGGCAGGAAGAGGAGAAGGGTGAGCAGCGTGACTGCATATGACTCAATGCTTCAGCATCGACGTGCCAGAACTATAGTGATAGTTGTACTTCCAGTGCTCAGTAAAAATATAAATTGTAAATTAAGGAGATAAGTTCACAAGGTGGTAAACACCTCATTGGACTTGACCCATAGTAATCCAGCAGATACTAAAAAGTGGCTGAATTCAAGGTGTTTAGCTATAACTGCAGCAAAAATGGAAATCGTAATACATTTTTTTAAAACAAGCTGCATACATTGCTGCAGATCACTATCCATTGTGTTTCAAAAAGAGAAATCGCCCGACAAAAGGTAAGCAGGGAAACAGAGGTGACCTTTTAGAATGTAGGTAGAGTAAAAAAAAAAAAAAAAGTACAATAACAGAAAATACAGGGCAGAATTTTTCTAAAACATACATTCACAAAGGATTGGATGCCAAACTCTTGCATTCTGTTCATTCTTGGCAGAAAGCTTGACCCTATGGGAAACTGCATGAAAGGAAACTCCTTCATCACATACACTATAGGGTTGATTTACTAAAAATGGAGAGGGCAAAATCTGGTGCATCTCTGCATAGAAACCAATTAGCTTCCAGGATATTTTTGGAAAAGCTTAATTGAACAAGCTGAAGTTAGAAGGTGATTGGTTTATATGCAGACCTGCACCAGATTTTGCACTTTCCAGTTTCCGTAAATCAACCTCTGTGTATATGTATTGCATATAGTACTGTGATTCAAACATATTTCAAGTGGACAAAAGCACAGAGAAAGGCAGACATTATACTTTTTCTTCTAGTTTTATGATCGCTAGTAAGAATTCCCTCGTGTGAAGCCAGGCAAGGCTACACACTAAACGGAGTTCTTGCTAGTGTTTACCTTTCAGCAGCTCCAGGAGAAACTGACAAGTGCCCCTGTGGGGGACATTTACTAAAACTGGGCATGCAAAGTTTGGTGCAGCTTGGCATAGAAACCAATCAGTTTCCATGTGTTATTGTCAAACCTTACAAACAAGTTGAATTTAGAAGCTGATTGGCTACTATGTGCACCAGATTCTGAATCCTCCAGATTTATTAAAACTCCCCTGTGTTTTCTCTCTGCATAAATCACCCATATGATTAGTTTATGTGGATAGAGGTGGAGTCCTGCATTCCTCTTGTGTGTCCCTTGTGATGATATATCTTCTGTGCCTCGTATGGATAATGGAGGAGCCTTGCATCTTACTTGTGGGTCCTGTGTGAGGACCCTTATGAAACGCGTTGATTACACTTTGCTATCTGTGAAGTGGGACACTCGTATCATGGGACAGTCACATCATGAATATATAAGTGGTCATTTCTGTATCTCGTAAAAAATAGTGTATGACATTTAGCATCACATGTGATTCTTTTATAATGTGTATGTTCTAATTAGTCTGGAAATACATTTTTCACACATGTGTATCGTATCCCTGGGTGCCATCCTATAAAGTCTCTGTTTTTTTTAAGTTGTAGTTTTCATAGTATTTTTTAATTTGGGATGATAGCACCTTAGGACTATATATATGTATATGTCAGTATGTGTCAGTATTAATGCAATTTTAATAGCCCTATCATTTATTACATTCCAGAAAATCCAGTGAGACTTTGTTTGCTTTTTACGTTTTTGAATTACTATATAGGTCACCTTCTTTTTAAAGATAATTTGATTGCTAGTTTGTGCTTGCACTTTGAGTTCACATTTAGCAGCAGTTACAGGAAGCAATAGGTAAAGTAAGGTCAGGACATTTTTAGAAATTCTTTCATTTTAGCCTGACCCATATCCATGAAAATGATAAGAAGAATCTTAACTCACTTCTTGAACTAGATTTTTTCTTCAAAAAAGTATAGAACATGGATTTTATTTTTTTTTTTTTACTTGGTCGGTTAACGTGAGGTCTGCTGTTTCTTCAGTCATAGGCATTTGTGCATTCAAGCTAGTTTGCTGAAGTATGCTGTATTCATACATTTCTGGTGCTTTTAGGACACTCTTCAGCTCTGCAACACATTTATACTATCTGCAGTTCTTGTATACTCAAATATAAAATAGCTTTCAGGCTTACAGAAGAGCCATGAAGCATGAAGAGCCCATTCAGTACATTACATATTGTTGGTAAATGTAGTACATACATTGCAGTGAACTGTTGTGTTAACAATGCATGGTTTATGTGTTTCCACAGCTTACAGGCAAAATTACTTACATATTTTTTATCATTTAGATTTTAATAAGCTTATATGTTCATTATTTTAATATTTTGAAAGGTATGATGTTTTACTATTATCACATCTATAATATTTTTATAAAATACAATTTTCTTTAGAGTTTTTATGGTATTATTTTGATTAATAATAGACATATTTCTAGTATCATCACCTTGGAACTAATGTAAAGTTCAAAACCTGTACTCCCCTCCTAAACATCCAATACATTTTACTTTTATTAGTGTAGAGTTGTAAAACTTTTGTCCCTTATTATAGCAGCTAACCCAGCAGCATTATATAATAAAAATATATTCTTATTTCTAATCATTTCTTAAAAAACAAAACAAAAAAACTGCTGTATCAGGGTTGTATCAAGCACCTTATATTTCTTGTTAGAACAATGCATAAATCTTAATGCCCAGCTAATGAGCTTATGTCCCTTGTGTACAAGTATGTACATTACTGATGAGCTCCCCATCTTTTTTTTTCTGTTTTATTTGTTTAATAGCCTGCTAAATGACTTTTAACTTCATTGTTCAAACAGTGAAACATTTTCCAAGTAAAGACATGTTGAAAAGGCTGTTATATCTATTTGATAATGGATTTTACTCAATTGTCATTTACTGCACTCTGCCTAGACAGGCGTATGTTAGCAAAGAAAAAAATATATGCTTTTATGTATCTGCAACAAAAGAAAAAAAAAATAACAGCAAATTTAAAGTAATTTGCTTTTGTGCAAATAATACTAATCTAGCGCAATGTTTTCTATCTCAGACCAGTGTTTAAAAACATTAATGGCCTTTTTTGTGTTATGTCTGGAATTGGGAGAACACATGCAAAGATCAAAAATCAAAGAAAAGGGGATTTTTTTTCCCTCTTGCCTTTTTATGATTCAGAAGCCGTGGCTGCCTCTGTACAAGTCTTCCCTCTTCTGCTCGCTCCTTGTGCAGAAATTACCACTTCATGATTACCCTGACAAAAATAAATCAAATGACATTACGTGTAATCTCCCTGAAATGTATTAAACAGTACTCGGATAAGAAGTCTTGGTCATTAACAGAATATTTATTTATTTTTTTTAGACTGAGCATCTCAAGAACTTTCAGAATTTTTTTACACATCCAAAAAAAACTATGGCACACAATAAATTATATGACAGCAAAGGACTCTAAGAGCTTCACCTTCCACGGCTAGCCTGTGGATGAAGGCCAAGTGTCTTCTCATGAATAAGGTCTTAAGCCATTAAATCTCTGGATAACACAGGATATTGGTCATTACTTTCCACATGAAGAGTTCATTTTGCCACTGTACAATGTGATGTGGAGGAGTTTTTGATCAGTGTCTGTCTCTCAAGGATTGATCCCTGTTTTATGTCTGCATCATTTGCTTCTCCACTCTTCAGCTGATCTCCTCCCCTCATTGTGTTTTGAATGCATCAAATCTGGAGAGGCACTGATGCTCAACTGAGCTTAAGAGCTGGGAACAGCCTGTCCAAGTGAAACACAGAGATATTCCCTTCCTATAATGTACACAAGTGAAAGAGGTCACACTGGCTGGGTTTTTACTGAATCTTTTCCAATTCAAATAACAGAAATGCTAGCAATATTATAGCTTGCAGAGACTTTCAAATAACGACATGATGCAGTTGAGTACACAAACTGTTATGTATGTTTGTCATGGCTTACACTACATGGATTAGAGCAATAAACTGTGCTAAGACTATTTACATGTCTACATATGACAATGCGTTCTTCATAATAACCATGTCACCGGAACATTTTTGTACAAGGGCCTTTCTACTTTAACTGTATACTTAATCAATGCCTCCTCAAAATTCTTGACAATTCTTGGAAGATGCAATATCCCACAGGATGGATGTTTTTGTGCTTTTACTCACTTTAGCCCGGCCTCTTTGCCAATGTTGTATTTTTCCTGCATATTGGTTTTATAGGCAATTATTTTTGCTGCAGTTAACAATGAAATGGAAAGGTAGATTAGTTAAGAATGCTTAGCAAACACTGGTGGCAACTCCATGTACACAGAGTGGTATGCCTTCCCTTTTCATTGAATCTAAGAATTTTACAAACTTATCTTCTATAAAATTCATAGGATTGTTGCACTTTCTTCAATAGCACCTAATTAGAACTAAAAGACTGATAGATTGAGAGGTGGGTGGGGCAAAGAATAACAACAAGCCTCTTTGTGGGACTTTTGCACGGTAGTAGAGAACAACAAATAGATATATATATAAATAATATTTATTGTAAATTCTTAAAAAAGAACTTCACATGAGGATTGTTTTTTTAAAAATCAAGAGAAATTATCAATAAAAATTGACATAGTGTACATAATATCAGTGGTGATACCCTATACTATAAACGGCTACACACTCCCCAAGGTAAGTACACAATCTTAGAAAGTATTATTTTACTGAAAGGGTGGTTGATGATTGGAATAAACTACCAACAGAGGTTGTGAGACAGTCAACAGTAAATGGCTTCAAACATGCTTGGGATAAACATAAATCTATAGTCAGACAACAAGGTTAATGTAAAAAAAAAAAAAAAAAAATAAATAAATAAATAAATAAAAAGGGGCAGACTCGGTGGACTACTCAGTCTTTTTCTGCCGTCACTTTTCTATGTTTCTATGTAAGTGAGAACTATGCATGGAAAGGGAATCCAATCAGAGATATTAATCACCACCCTGAAAGGTAAAAAATTCTATCATTTGCATTCTACATTGTATATTGCAGTGCACAAAAATGATAACAAAACAATACTTACATATGTCTAAAATTGCCAGTTTCCCTGTACGGTCAAGCAGCTCTCCACTAGGTGGGGATAGAAGAAACACCCAACAGGACCACATGTATATAAGGTGTATATACTTCCACAACAAAAAAGGGAGTTGGCAATGAGGCAGAGCAGAGCTTCCTAGCAGAGAGAAAGCCCTGCCCACCTATGGGACCGTGGCAGACCCATAAAAATTTCTAGATATTGTGGCAGTTACAGATAATTTACATGCCTACCTCTGATTGGATGTGATGGGTTCACATGTTGCTAATAATGGTCCAGGCACAAGCTGGTACCTGTCAAAAGAAAAGAAAGTGCGTGTTAAAACTGTCAGTCGGCACTGGACTTCAAAAAGAACAGAGCGTCAAGCCCTGATGCCCTTCGTCACGGTCCATGTTATGTGGTCTTCATCCCTTTCTTCTGAAAGCAAAGAGTATTTTGTTGTTAAACTTGTTAATAGCTTGGGCTGTATAGCTGAGTTAAAGTTATTTGTGTTATTTTGATATAATAATATGGTGTATACACTCACCAACCACTTTATTAGGTATGCCTGTTCAATTGCTTGGTAACACAAATTGCTAATGAGCCAATAAAATGGCAGGCAACTAGGAAAGATAAAGACGACTTGCTGAAGTTCAAACTGAGCATCGGAATGGGGAAAAAGGGGGATTTAAGTGATTTTGAACATGGCATGGGTGTTGGTGCCAGACGGGCTGGAATGAGTATTTCAAAAACTGCTGATCTGCTGGGATTTTCGCGTACAACTATCTCTAGGGTTTATAGAGAATGGTCCAAGAAAGAGAAAATATCCATTGAGCGGCAGCGGTGTGGATGAAAATGCCAGATTGGAAAAACACTGCCTGGTCTGATGAGTCTCAATTTCAGCTGTGACATTCAGATAGTAGGGTGAGAATTTGGCGTAAACGACATGAAAGCATGGATCCATCCTGCCTCGTATGCCACGACCGGAGTATTGTTGCTGGCCATGTCCACCCCTTTATGACTACAGTGTATCCATCTTCTGATGGATGTTTCCAGCAGGATAATGCTTAACCACTTCCATACAGGACACTTACACCCCCTTCCTTACCAGACCAATTTTCAGCTTTCAGCACTCTCACACTTTAAATGACAATTACTCAGTCATGGTACACTGTACCCAAACAAAATTTTTATCATTTTTTTCTCACAAATAGAGCTTTCTTTTGGTGGTATATAATCACTGCTGGGTTTTTTATTTTTTTCAATATAAGCGAAAAAGTAGCGAAAATTTTGAAAAAAAAACACTTTTTTTTAGTTTGTATTGAAAAATTTTGCAAAAAAGTAATTTTTCTTCATAAATTTGGGCGATAATTTATACTGCTACATATCTTTGGTAAAAATAACCCAAATTAGTGTATATTATTTGGTCTCTGTGAAAGTTATAGAGTCTACAAGCTCTGGTGCCAATCATTGAAAATTGATCACACCCGATGTACTGACCACCTATCTCATTTCTTGAG
>BLSH010494877.1:864896-876182 GCA_018402905.1 Glandirana rugosa
TCTCTGTCCCACATTTAATTAGTTGTTTTTATAATGTCTTGTTGAAGAAGAATTTATTAAATATATTACTTTATGTGAGTGGTCGGTGAAATAATCCATGTGTAACGATCATGGTCCAACCTGGGGGGAAAACGGAAGTCTCGACGGAATTAAGAAGTACCGTATCTAAGTTGTTCCACAACCTTTGTAAGGAGTCTCTAAAACCAGGTATAACTGCACTATCGTAGTACGTCAACGAAGTCTAAACAGCCGACGTGTAGGTACTACGTTTAGAGGACAAGGAGATGTAGGGTTTCCACGAGATAACCTACTCTAGACCACTGACACCTCCGGTAACCTCATGTCACTGGAGTAACAGTACAAGTTATTGGCCCGCAAAGCGGCGAAAACAAGAGGACGTAATATAACGTCCACTTAGGATGGGGAGTGCACCTTGCCGGCGTATTTTTACAATACGCCGGTAAGGAAGTGGTTAAATCATCCCACCACTGGTTTATTGAACATGACAATGAGGTCACTGTACTCCAATGGCCTCCACAGTCACCAGATCTCATCCAATAGAGCACCTTTGGGATGTAGAGGAACAGGAGATTTGCATCATGGATGTGCAGCCGACAAATCTGAAGCAACTGCATGATGCTATCACGTCAATATGGACCAAAATCTCTGAGGAATGTTTCCAACACCTTGTTGAATCTATGCCATGAAGAATTAAGGCAGCTCTGAAGGCAAAAGGGGGGTCCAACCTGGTACTAGCAATGTGTACCTAATAAAGTGGCTGGTGAGTGTATTTCATTATATAAATTATTTAAGAAGAAGTTGTTCTGTAATATTTTTGTTGATTAATTTACACCAATAATAAAAGACTGCAGCCACTTGTAACCACTTATAATTGAGTGTGTTCGTATGATTATTAAAGTTGTGGGTAAGGTTCTGCCTGTGGTCCCATAAGGTATAACAAAATCCAAAATATTTCTTTTCATTTTGTAATGAGTAGGGAATGGTGAAAACCCAACTGTTTTTTCCATCTGTGCCCTATTGAGGGGATTTCCCTTCACATCCTTTCTAGACACAACAGGAAGAAAGAGAAAATCTCTCCAAAGTGAGGGAAATGCCCTTTTAGATAGTTGTCACCAGAACAAGTGTCTCCTTTGGCAGATGTCCTCTTTATTCCTGTTCTGGTGACAACAGCAGTCACCAGGACAAATTGATTGTATCTCTAATGAGGACACAGACAGCAATAAAAACAAGACAGTAGTTTTAACCTCTCACCACTCTATCCAAAACTAAGATAAAAGTTTTGTCTTTAGGTTGACATATGTTGTGTCGTACAGTGCATCCGGAAAGTATTCACAGCGCTTCACTTTTTTCACATTTTGTTATGTTACAGCCTTATTCCAAAATGGATTAACCACTTCAGCCCGAAAGGATTTCCCACTTTAGGACCAGAGCATTTTTTGCGATTCGGCACTGCATCGCTTTAACTGACAATTGCGTGGTTTTGCGACATTGTACCCAAATTAAATTGGCGTCCTTTTTTTCCCACAAATAGAGCTTTCTTTTGGTGGTATTTGATCACCTCTGCGTCACTTCTGATCACCGCTATTAACAAAAAAAGAGCAAAAATTTGGAAAGAAAAACAATATTTTTCACTTTTTGCTATAATAAATGTAAAAAAAAAAATATAAAAAAACAAATTTATTATTGAGTTTTGGCTGATATATATACTTCTACATATTTGTGGTAAAAAAAATAATCACAATCTGCATTTACTGGTTTGCACAAAAGTTGCCACGTTTACAAACCATGAGAATTAATTTATGGCATTTTTACAATTTTTTTTTCTTTATTAATAATGGCGGCAATCTGCGATTTTTATCGGGACTGTGGTGTTGCGGTGGACCATTGACATTTATAGAGCGATCAGAAATTTAAATAGCCACTGATTACTGTACAAATGTCATTGGCAGGGAAGGGGTTAACCTGCAGGGGGCAATCAAGGGGTTAACTGTGTTCCCTAACTGTGTGGGGGCTGGGCTGCCAGGGGCATAAGAGATCTAACTGACTCTGATGACAGGGATCAGTAGATCTCTGTTATGCCCCTAACACAGCAGGGAACTGCCATGTTTACATCGGCGGTTCCCGCTTTTTTTCTCTAACAAGAGATTGTGGGTCGCCAGCAGACATTGAGTCTGGCCAACCCGCGGCCCTGCTCAGGCAACATGTGGCGGGCACGAGAGCACGCTGTCTGCAGCGCGCTCTCGCCCCCTAGCTGCGTGTTCGTGGATCGCCGTTTATAGACGCGATCTGCGCTACACTGCCACTGTGCAGCAGCAAAACGTGAAAGAAGTTTGTTTGAAATCTTTGCATATTTATTAAAAATAAGAAATCACATGTACATAAGTATTCACAGCCTTTGCCATGACACTCAAAAATTGAGCTCAGGTGCATCCTGTTTCCACTGATCATCCTTGAGATGTTTCTACAACTTGACTGGAGTCCACCTGTGGTAAATTCAGATGATTGGACATGTTTTGGAAAAGCACACACACGTCTTATAAGGTCCCACAGTTAACAATGTATGTCAGAGCACAAACCAAGCCATGAAGTCCAAGGAATTGACAGGATTGTATCGGCAAAGATCTGGGGAAGGGTATAGAAAAATTTCTGCAGCATTGAAGGTCGTAATGAGCACATTGGCTTCCATCACCTGTAAATGGAAGAAGTTTGGAACCACCAGGACTCTTCCTAGAGCAGGATGCCCAGCCAAACTGAGGGTTTGGGGGAGAAGGGCCTTAGTCAGGGAGCTGACCAAGAACCCGATGGTCACTCTGGCAGAGCTTCAGCGTTTTTCTGTGGAGAGAGGAGAACCTTCCAGAAGAGTAACCATCTCTGCAGCACTCCACCAATCAGGCATGTATGGTAGAGTGGCCAGAATCCACTTCGCAGTAAAAGGCACATGACAGCCTGCCTGGAGTTTGCCAAATAGTACATGAAGGACTCTCAGACCATGCGAAACAAAATTCCCGCACTGCGGTACCGATCATATGTGATGTTTGTGCAATGCGAGTTTAGCCATACAGTTTGAATGGTTGAACTTGCATTGGATTTACACAAAAAAGGTGCAGGGACTTTTTTTTTCTCCTGCACTGCAATCGATTGAACGATCAGATTCCTGTCCAAATCCACAGTTCGCACTACGATCTGTGAACCGATCTGGGGGTGTCATCAACATTGTATTGACACCCGCAGTAGTTCACAGAAGGCAGTGTGAACTGCCTGCGGGAGAGGTGCGATGAGGAAGCTGGCGCTGGAATTGCCCTGGTTCCCGCATCACTACAGTGTGAACCCAGGCTGCAACAGGAATAACGACCCTAAGCACACAGCTAAGATAACAAAGGAGTGGCTACAGACAACTCTGTGAATGACCTTGAGTGGCCCAGCCAGAGCCCAGACTTGAGCCCGATTGAACATCTCTAGAGAGATCTGAAAATGGTTGTGCACTGACAGCCCCCATCCAACCCGATGGCGCTTGAGAGGCCCTGCAAAGAAGAATTGGAGAAACTGCCCAAAAATAGGTGTGCCAAGCTTGTAGCATCATACTCAAAAATACTTGAGGCTGCCATTGGTGCCAAAGGTGCTTCAACAAAGTATTGAGCAAAGGCTGTAAATAATTATTTATGTGTGATTTTCTTTTGTTTTTTATTTTTAATAAATTTGCAAACAAACTTCTTTCACGTTGTCATTATGGGGTAATTGTTTGTAGAGTTTTGAAGAAAACAATGAATTTAATCAATTTTGGAATAAGGCTGTAACATAAAATGTGGAAAAAGTAAAGCGTTGTGAATCCTTTCCAGATGCACTGTACAGTGTATTTTCCTGCAGTCCACTAATACCCTTCATTATTCTACGATAACAAGTTTGTACATGTTGTCCTTTGTGACACCTCTCTCACAATTTTTTTTTTATAAAATAAATGAACATGTAAAGTAGTAAATAAATGATTAAATAAAAGGGATTCCTGGTGTGTCATTTACCATGTACCTATCTTCTTAACAGCATACACATTGCAAAGTGGTTGCTTTGACACTTTTTGTTGTATGTAAACAACATGCTACAAGCTGGAATTCTTCTTTAATTGCTAACAAATTCTATTAAAAATACATGTTTTGCAGAGATTCAGTGATTTTTTTCTTCAAGCGAGACCTGCAATGGAATGTTGCAGTACAGGGTCATATTTATACTGAACATTATGATGCAGTGAATTTTTAATTCTGATTAAATCATACTGTACATTTACATGGCATAGTTGGAAGTCTGGAAGGTAATGAGCAGGCATTGTGAAATTAAGGTTTGTTAAAGAAAGGAGGAGAACCATTTAGAAAGTAGTTATTATGGGAAAAAAACATGCAGGCTCATTTAATAAAGCGGTGTAAAAAGCTACAAAGATGTGACAACTGCTATATCCCAATGGGGTTGATTTACTAACAGCAAATACTGTAGGATCTTTACTTTGCAAGAGAATTTTCCCCAGTGCTTAGTGGATGTGGTGAATACCCAATCACGTGCAAGGTAAATAAAAAAAACAGCATTTTTGTTTGGATGGCGAACACCGGCACAGCTTCACCTCATCCACTAAGCTCTAGGGAATATTCCCCTTCTAAGTACAATTTCCCTTACAAAGTGAACCAGTCAATTTGCATTTAGTAAATCAACCCCAATGATTCTCATACTTAACCACTTCAGCCCTGGAAAGTTCCACCCCCTTCCTGACCAGAGCACTTTTTGCGATTCGGCACTGTGTCGCTTTAGCTGACAATTGCGCGGTCGGACCCCTACCCTGACCTACCTGACACCTACCCTGACCTACCGGACACCTACCCTGACCTACCTGCCCCTTACTCTGACCTACCTGACACAAACACAGGCCTCTGATTTCTTGACAGTTGACACTCCTGCAGCTCAGGCTGCTCAGCCTTACCTGTATTTTGCGGCACCCCCATCCCTCATGACCAGGAGACAGCTCTGCCTGCAGGCACCAGGCAGCCAGGATAGGACAGCCGTCCGCCCATTTACACAGAGAGAACGGGGATCTCCTACTGATCGACACAGCCACAGTGTCATTTTGCTTCCTGGTCCCGGCGGCGCCTATGATAGACATCACGCGGTCCCGGCATTGGACCAGTGTGATGTCCATCATAGGTGCTGCCAGGTCCAGGAGGCGGGACTTTGTGTCACTCACTCAGTCATGCTCCGATTGATCCCCACTCAGGCTCGGGGCTAATCATTCCTTTATGAATGCCCGATACCCACCCAGGGCTTTTTGGGGACCCACTCAGGGCTCCAGCCCCCCCTCCCAGCGCCACTGCATTCAACAGTTAGCTGCCTATCAGTCACTGATTTGTTGGATGGTCTACTGTCACCTACTGGTTGTATATTGGCTGCTCAGTTGTGTAACAGTCATCTGCTTCCTGGTTCCCCATCTGTCAGCCTACTATTTCTGGTTCCTGGTCTCTATGCTTGCTTTTCTATGGCTCAATCTCCCACTGCTGCTGTTACTTCCCCTACTGCTTCTGACCTATTCTTCACTTATTGCTTGGTTTCTTTTTGCTTTCGCTTGTATCCTACCACACTCCAGACTTCCTTACTGGTTACTTTAAGGTGTGTTATGTAGAAGGTTGAGGTTGCGTTCATCTTGCCTGACTCAGGCTCCTTTAATAATGGAGTCTCATTCCATATTCATTTTCCTACTTATAGTATGTAGTTCATGATGTTAGAGAAGCATATATCCTATATCATATATCTCCTATATCATGAGCTGCTGTTGGTATCTTCCTTATTAACCTTGTCCTTGCCAAGTTTGGATTCTTATATCCTGTGTTCCTGTCCTAGCAGTATTCCTAGTTGTCTGTATCCTGCCCTGTCTTGAAACGTTGCTGTGCTTTGATGGAACTTTGGAATTTTGTGCTACCAATTGTATAGATAAAGAAGGCAAAAAGTGTTGTCAAGTGTTGTCCCAAAGTAAACACTTTGGGACATCATCTTTTTGCTTGTATTTGGAGATAAAATTCCCAACAAACCCCAGATCACTGTCTTCACTGCTGCCTGCTCTGTAATCGCAAGACACTGGCGACAGGCGGAAGCACTATCACTGGCTGAATGGGCTTGTGAAATAGATAAAATTGACCATTTGGAATGTATGATTGCGTGGGATGAGGATAAAACTGAATCCTACAAGCCCAGCTTCAACATATTCTTACTTTCTCCTTGAAATCATCTATTTGTACCAAAATCCAAGAGACCAACTACAAACTGCTTACGAGGTGGTACTTTACCCCAGACAAACTCAAAAAGATCTTCCCCACCTCATCTGACCTCTGTTGGCGATGCTTGGGAGACAGGGGAACCCTGTTACATATCTTTTGGTCATGCCCTAAACTTGCCCCATATTGGACGACCGTTAAAAAGGTCATTCAGCACTTAGTTGCATATGAAGTCCCAGACGACCCGGCGTTCTTTATTCTGCATGCCATCACCATCTCCTCAAAGACCTACCGTAAATCAATAGTCCGCCACCTCCTGAACGTGGCTAAAGCGTGCATTCCCCTGCACTGGAAATCCCAGCTACCCCCGGCCGAATGGTACCGTAAGGTAGAAGACATCAATAAATTAGAAGACTTAATTTCCACGACAAAGCAGCAACAAGAAAAACAGACCAAAATATGGAGTCTGTGGAACCAATTCACCCTATAAGCAGAGGGGAAAGCTTACCTTAAAACCCCAGAGCCCTACGACCTGAATAACCTAAGAGACTGTGCCCCAGCCTGTCCCTGCCCGGTCCCCCCCTCCCCCTCTTCTCCCGACCTTTTCGCCCCCCTATTTCTCAATCTCTTGCTCCCCGACCACCTAATTTTCTGTTCTACTTTTTCCTTTCCCCAAATCACTTGTAGAGGTTTATAGGAACCAAGGTGAGATAAGTGCAAATCAGAATCGCCAACCCCCGCACCGGATTGTGTGCAGGAAGAGGAGCGACACTAAGAGCAACGCGAGACACTTCAGAAATATGTTAGGAAAATATACATGGTATACTATTTTTCACCTCAGTGATGTATCATTTCCTTCTTAAAAATATACTTTCTGTATTGCTTTTGCATTACTGTCAATGTTGTAACTTTGTATTCAATATGGAACTTTAATAAAACTAAATTTGAAAAAAAAAAAAAACGGAATCCTACAATCTTATGTGGACAATGTGGTCCCATTTCAGATGCTTCTTGAGTTTGATGCATTCATCTCTTTGAAAGTGCGAAACCTTAGTCGCTTCCGGTAACCCCCCATTGGCTTCCCTTCTTTTTTTTATTCTTCCCCTTCTACTTTCTCTGTTATTTGCTCCTTCCTATTTCTTCTTTCCTACATTTCTCCTCAGGTCCTTGCTAAAAGATTGATATTACGTATTACCTACAAGACCATATCTTACGTTATGTAGGTTGGGCCGATGGGCCCTTTATTTTTCAAGTACTCTTTCCTTTTCAGTTGATATGATATCTGACATTGTTTATTTGCTATAAACCACCTAAAAAGGTTTTGATAATGTACCTTATATGCATGCTGTGCTAATAATGTGTAACACTATCTTCCAATCTGCATCATACTCCATTTGTCCTAATCCAGAGCTGTCAACATTTGAGCGTATTTGCCTAAACAAGACATGTCTCTGTTTTGTAGGCATATATTGTAAAACTTGATGACACCTTTTTTGCTAGTACTGCTGATCATAAAAATGTTAAAAAAATGGTGAATATGGTGGATATTTGGCTCTATTAGAGGTGTGCACTCACTTTCTTCAAGCTTGTAACCAACCACCATTATATATTGCTTTTAGTTAGCAACAGCTTACTGGTACAAATCATGTTAACACTATTTGTCTGTTACCTTTAGTATAGACAATATCTTGATCCTCTATGAAACCATGAATCCTATTAACATCTATGTCGGGTGCGCTCTGAAAGTCTTTAGCTCATATATAAATCACATAACTGCTGTTTTCCTTGTCCAGCAAATATAATTATTATACAAAGAACGGTCTGAAAGTCATTACAGGATAAAGAATGATCCCGATGAATGATGATATGTCTTCCATTACCCTCCTCTTTGATGCTTTGAACTTAATAGAAATAATTCAAGCTCAGTGAAAAAATTGTCAGTTCCAATAAACTCTTATGATAAAAAAATACAAAACGATGTCCTTTTTATTTCTTTTCTAGCGATTTCTGGCACTACTCTTACTTTGTCTATTCAAACAATTTGCAGTTAAAGTGATTGTAAACGATCACCTTGTACAACAACTCATTCACTTTAAAGTGGAAATTAAATGCAAAACATTTTTGTATAGATATAAAAATACATTATAAATATCTTTTTTGTCTTTTTTTTATAAGTGATCACATTCCCTCTGTTCTCAGTTGCATAAGAGCTGGGGGAAGAGAAGCAAGCGCACACTGAGCTTCCCAGTGAATGGCTTTGCAGTGGGGGCATATCAGGACAGATCTGATCATCTGAGGAGAGCAGGCTGAGTTCCCAGCATAGCTACAGAACTGACCATGGTGTGCTTAGTTACTTAGCTACTTTCTCTTTAAACATTTTTTTTTTTAAGAGGTACAAATACAGTGTACAGGCAGATGCCCAGAAGCTGGGTAACAAACGTATCAACAAAATATCAATCATGTCAAGGCAATGCAAACAAGGTATTATCAATAACATTAGTATAGTGCAAGGCTGGGCCAGGCGCTACTTACAAAATATTATAAAGTGTATGATCCTCGACTAATCTTAGCTCATACCCTTAGTGGTGGGGTGGACAAAAAAAAAATCCTTCCGCGTGAACACTCCAAAAAGGTTTTGTTGAAAAGTGCTAGTGCAATAAATATGGTGTTTTTTTGTATCAAAGTAATCATGCAAAAGTGAATAATCTCTCAAAGCATAGTAAATAAACCAGTTAAAAAATATAACGTGGACTTGATGCCCTGTGATATATACTGTGATCTACCTGTGTACCAAATGTATATTAGAAAATATATATATTACCTGGAATCAAAATGCAAAGTATTACAACCATAAATTAATAGTGTCTGTGATGTGCAATGTGGCCCACCTGTGTACCTGGTGTAACATATATTGATCTGAAGTGTGAGCTATTACAAACATAAATTATTTGTGTCCACAGGATAATAGCAGTTTTTCAGCTAAATATGAGTTTTTGTGGATTAGTCCATACAATGCAACAGTATTTATCTCCAAAAAGTTCAAAACAATAACCATAATATAATATTAACTAAGGGCTAGTGGCAAGTTTTTTCAGCTAGATGTGTAAATCCTTGTAAGTCCATCCAAACATAACAGTTTAGTAATATATATTCCCCAAAGTGCTCAGTGCAGTGTGATGTTGATAGAAGTTGATTAAGCTATGACAGTTGATTAACTTGCAGGAGGCAACATACAAGTCTTCAGGTGCTTGAGTGCGGGTCACACGTGCTCCCCAATGAGTACCCCACTTACCAAAAGGCGCCACCCCTGCAGGGGTAAAGCGCGTGGATGCCTCTTTTGGCAGTAGCTGGGATCCCCTGTCCTTCCAATTGATAGAGACTGCAGTTTCCTGCAAGGTGGGTGTTAATATCCAGGTGCAGAAGGGAAAAAAGGGTAACCATAGTGTGATCCTTTTTAAAACTGCGTTTCTTTATTTAGCAAAAAGCACTTAAAAACAAGAATTCCTAGGGCTCCAGCCCTCTATGCGCAGCTGGGTCCACTCCCTCTACTCCCGCCCTACGGCGGCGGTGAAGGTGAATGAGACCAGCTCTCCCTTTTTCGAGATCCGCAACCGCACTCGACAGGGCTGCCCCCTGTCCCCCCTTATTTTTATACTCACTCTTGAACCATTGCTCTGTGTGATTAGGGGCAGCTCTGCTATTAGTGGATTCTGTAAACGTTCTGGAGAACACAAAGTGGCCGCTTTCGCGGATGACCTGATCTTCTTCCTTACTAATCCACGAACTTCTCTCCCAGAATTATTACGTACGCTTGGGGAATATGGTTCTCTGTCATTCTACCAAATCAACTTAGCAAAATCCACCCTTCTAAACATCACAGTAGACAGCAATGAGATTAAAACAGCAATTTCTCCCCTCCCCCTCCAGCAGGCCCAGACTTCGGTCCGTTACCTGGGAATTAACATTACCCCAGACCCTGCAGGCCTCTATGAAGCTAACTTCGCCCAACTTCTGGCACGTCTTAAAGCCGACCTCCTTCACTGGCACTCCCTTACCCTTTCCTGGTTTGGGCGATGCAGTGCCCTTAAGATGACGATCCTTCCTCGGATCCTGTATATCATGCAGGCATTGCCTATACATATACCTCCATTTTTCTTCAAAAGGATAGCCACCCTTTTCAGGGAATTCCTCTGGTCCCATCGCAAACCCCGCATCCAACTAAAACTCCTTCATCTACCCAGGGTTAGGGGAGGCCTAGGGCTCCCTGACATTAAGGCCTATTATAGAGCAACACATCTGGCAAGGGTGGTTGATTGGCACTGCCACTATGAGACGAAGCTATGGGTATCTATGGAGCTGGAGGACACCGGTGACACTCTGCGAAGCTGGTTGTGGTCGCAGGAGCCGCTCCCGGCGGTCATAGCTGGTCATCCAACCATCAGCTGCACCGTTAAGACCGCTAGAGAGGCTTTTCGCCACTCTCAGATCTCTCCTATACCCTCTCCACTGATCCCTATCCTGGGTAACCCTGCCTTTGAGCCAGGCCTGCGGGGCCCCCGCTTCCAGGCCCTCAGAGACAAAGGTAAACAATATCTTTGCGACTTCTTCAACCTCGATAGGGCATCTGCTCTACAATGGGACGAGACGGGAGTGGGTCCCCTGTTAGATTTTTGGAGCGGTCTACAGCTGCGCTGCTTTCTCCGCAGACTGGCCGGGACCCCTGGGGTTCTGCGTAGCCTAACAGACTTTGAACGTATTTGCCACTCCGGGGAGCCGGTGCGGCATACTCTCTCGTTAATCTATGCTCTGCTTATAGACCCGGGGAGTGACTATACACCATCTTTCCTTCAGAAATGGGAAGCGGACCTGAACACACATTTCTCAGATACCCAGAAAGTGAAAATCCTGCACCTAGCCCAAAAGTCTTCGCTGGCTGTTAGAATCCAGGAAAAGGGGTATAAGATTCTCTCGCGCTGGTACGCTTCCCTCATTCACCGATTCGCCCCGGCGGTCCCTAGCTCAT
>BLSH010494877.1:892922-907773 GCA_018402905.1 Glandirana rugosa
GGGGGGTTGTCCGGTCTAAAATTCATAATGGAACCCCTCTACGTCTGGCAGGATAACTGAAATACATCACAGGTGATAGAATTTTACTGCTCAGTGATTGCAGTATTCTAGTCTGCATCTCCCCAAGGTAATACTTAAAATCTGGCCTGTTGGGGGGGACCCGAGGACCGGATTTGAGAACCACTGCTGTTAAAGCAACTTAACTGAACTGAATTCAAGGGAACTGAAAGAAACCTCCGCATACGCATGTTGTTATCATATACTTAGTCTGAATTGTCCAGGTTTGGGACAGGTTTACTTTTTTTAAAAATGGTGTTTTCAATCCCCCCTCCTTTTTTTTTTCTTTTTAATAATCCAAGCCTTACAAGAGAATAAAAATATGGAAATGTAAAAATTGCAGTTTAATTAGAATATCTACAAGTTTCTCCAGCATAGTTATAATTACTATTATTAATCTTTCCCTAATGCTCTGTAACTTCAAATGCATGCCCATATAGCATAAATAATAGCCAATGGTTTTCAGTTACACCATTTTACATATTTCATATAATAACTAGGCAAGACATGTTTGGGTGAATTGCATATACAGGATACATAGACAGTCTTCTGGCACCATCTGCTGGATATGTTAATTTACTTCCTCCAAAGCTCTCTTTGTCCATAGTCATATCTATACTCCTGTGCTGTATAGGCTGTTCAACAATTACTGCTTCTCCCTCTCTGCTTCCTTTATATAATCACTTTCAACAGATAAAAGCTGTCATTATAATGACCAACTACCTTCATGTGAAAAAGTAAGTACAGCCCATGGAAATTGTTGACTTTTTTCAACATATTTGAACAGTGCCTACAAATAAAGGTGATATACTTGAATAAGAACACAAGAAAAATTTTCCTTTTTAAAGCGGTTGTATACTTCTGGACATTTTTTTTCTTCTTCCTGCAAGGTAAAGTCAAAATGTGCTTGTGTGCATTGCATACTAGCACATTATGTGAAACTTACCTGAAAACAAAGCTGTTCCGGCACAGTGATGTCAGCGCTGTAGCCGCTTCCATTTTCACCCATCTTGCTTGTCCCGGCTCCGTGATTGGCCGCGGGGGGGGGGCGCAGTTCGCGGTATGGGGCTTGGAAAGAACGGCACCCATGGCTGTTCCTTCAGAGCGCATGTGCCTGTGATGTCACTGGCTGCATGTAATGTAAATATCTCCTAAACTTTGTAAGTTTAGGAGATATTTACACTACCTATAGGTAAGCTTTATTATAGGCTTACCTATAGGCAGTGGCAGCTGGGGGTTTTTTGTTTGGGGGGGCGGCTTTCAACAACCACCCCCCCCAGCGGCACCTCAACCCCCCCCCCCCCGATCACTGTCTGCCAGTCTGTCCCCCGGCAATCTTAGCCCATATAGGCGTCAGGCATAGGGTTGCCACATCATCCCTTTAATCCCGGACACACATTAATTACACAGGTTCTGTGGCTGATTAAGGTGGTAAACTCACTTAGTGCCTTATGTGCATTATATTAGCCTCAGAACCTGTGTAATTCATATGTGTCCTGGATTAAAGGGATGATGTGGCAACCCTAGTCAGGCATCGGGCAGCGGCGGCATCAGTGGAAATCTGCCAGTGGCAGGGATCAGGGCATCGGCGGACATCAGGCAGCGGCGGGGATCGGGGCATCGGCAGACATCAGGCATGGGCAGGGATTGGGGCATCGGCAACCATCAGGCAGTGGGGGGCATCAGGCAGCGGCTCTGGTGTCTTCTCCTCCTCGCTTCCATCGTGCGTCTCCTTCCCTCCTCCTAGGCGTCCAATAGGCCTGTCCTTTCAGCCAATCGGGTGATGGGTATCAGACCAGCTTCCCGATTGGCCGGGATGAGGATCAGTGTTACAATAGCGAATATTCATTCGCTATTGCAACATGCCTGGGTGATCTCCGGACACAATGCTCTGCGCCCCAAGCCCACCCTATTTTGAAGCCTATTAGAGCCTCTGGCTCTAATCAGTGCTTCAAAACAACACACCCCCGCCATAGGAATCCATGCACCCGGCATCCTGAAAGGAGCCGAAAGCATGGATAGGGAGGACGGCAGCACGGATAGGGGGGGCAGCGCCCCCCGTGCACCCTCAATGGATGGGCCGCCCCTGTGGTAAATGTTAGCAAAGGAAGTTTACTTTCTCTTTAATCATTTATTAAACCAAAATATGAATAGATGTGATTGTGTATTGTGGAAAACATAAGTACACCCTTGGCATTAAAAGCTAGTATTGCCCCCTTAAGCACAAATTCCTTCTTGTAGGTATTTTGTATAACTACTCACTAGTCTCTGATATCAACTTGGTGAAGTTTATGACCATTTCTCCATGCAAAATTCTTAAGTTGCAAGATGTTTGTGGGTACCTATTTCAAAATCCCCCTGCAAAATTTCAATGGGAGTCAAATCAGAGCATTGACTACGACAGTTCAAAACCTTGTTTGTCCTTTTTTGATCCCTTCCTTGGTGACTCAATTCTAGTTCAGCTGCAACTTTTGGAGAGACGGGCTAATATTCTTAACCACCAGAAGGATTTCCCACTGTAGGACCAGAACACTTTTTGCGATTCAGCACTGTGTTGCTTTAACTGACAATTGCGCGGTCGTGCGACGTTGTACTCAAGCGACATTGACGTCCTTTTTTTCCCACAAATAGAGCTTTCTTTGGTGGTATTTGATCACCTCTGTGTCACCGCTATAAACAAAAAAAGGCCGACAATTTTGAAATAAAAAACAATATTTTTTACTTTTTGTTAAAATAGATATCCAAAAAACAAATGTATTCATCAGTTTTGGCCGATATATATTCTTCCTCATATTTGTGGTAAAAAAAATTGCGATCGCGTTTATTGATTGGTTTGCGCAAAAGTGGCTGCGTTTACAAACCATGAGAATTGATTTATGGCGTTTTTACTATTTTTTTTTTTTACTAGTAATGGCGGCGATCTGCAATTTTTATTGGGACTGTGATATTGCAGCGGAGATGTCGGACATTTTTTACACTTTTTTGGGACCAATGACATTTATACAGCGATCAGAAATTTAAATATCCACTGATTACTGTATAAATGTCATTGGCAGTGAAGGGGTTAACCTGCAGGGGTGATCTAGGGGTTAACTGTGTTCCCTAGGTGTGTTCTAATTGTGAGGGGGCTGGGCTGCCAGGGGCATAAGAGATCTAACTGATCCCAGTGACGGGGATCAGTAGATCTCTTACATGCTACCTGACAGAGAGGGGAACCGCAGTGTTTACATCGGCGGTTCCCCACCCTTGTTCTGTGCCAGGCAATCGCGGCTTGCCGGTGGACATTGAGTCTGCCGGACCCGTGGCGATACTGCTGGAGAGTGCCAGCCGTGCATGCACGAGCTGCGGTTTATAGATGGCGATATGCGGCCACTCTGCAGCAGTAAATGTACGCGAGCTGGTTCGGAACTGGTTAAACAGGAACACTTTGATATTATACAGAATGTATAGTTGATTCAATGACTGTGGGCTGCCTATGCCCTTAGGCAGCAAAGAAACCCCAAGCCATCACCATGCTCCTGAAATACTGTCTTCTTATTGAAGCAAACATGCCTCCTGTTACTGTGACCAAACAACTCTAACTTTGATTGATCAGTCAGCATATTGTTCCAGAAGGCTTATCCTTTGCCTATATGTTTAATAGCTAATTTAAAGTGATTGTAAGGCCCCTTTCACACATGCTGTCCATTTGTCCATTTTTCATCCATCCATTGACGGATGAAAAACGGAAATCAATGCATCTCTGTGGAAAAACAGATGTAAATGGATAATCATCCATTTACATCAGTTTACATCCGCATCGTCATCATCAATTTTTTGAAGCTGATTAAAGCTCTATTTTTCTTCCGTTAAAAAAAACGGATCAGACGAAAAGACGGATGTAAACTGACAAATGATCAGTTTACATCCGTTTTTGCATTGGTAGTGGATGTAAAAAAAACTGATGACCATTGATGAAAACCTGATGAATACTTCATCCATTTTGACATGACAGTACTGATGAAATGAACGGTCCACATGTGTGAAAGGGGCCAAAAAGTTGACATTTAAAAAAAAAAAAAAATAACAAACATGTTATACTTAGAGTGCCTTGAAAAAGTATTCATACTTCTTGAAATTTTCCACATTTTGTCATGTTACAACCAAAATCGTAAATGTATTTTAAAAGTTCCCTAACAAACCTCTGAGGGATTCACAGAACAGCTGTATTTATACTGAGAATAAATAACACACACAAATGCACTAATTAGGTGACTTCCGAAGGCAATTGGTTCCACTAGATTTTAGTTAGGGGTATCAGAATAAAAGGGGCTGAATATAAAGGCACGCCACACTTTTCACATATTTATTTATAAAAAATTTTGAAAACCATTCATCATTTTCCGTCCGCTTCACAATTATGTGCCACATTGTGTTGGTCTATCACATACAATCCATTTACGTTTTTGGTTGTAACATGACAAAATGTGGAAAATTTCAAGGGGTATGAATACTTTTTCAAGGCACTGTACCTGCTCTGTACAATGGTTTTGCACAGAGCAGCTCTGATCCTCTTCTTTTTGGGTCCCCTGCAGGCAGTCCTGGCTCCTTCTCTCTGCCGAGTGCCCCCAATAGCAAGCCTCTTGCTTTGGGGCACTCAAGCAGGCTCGCTCCTGAGCCATGCTCCTGTGAATGGACATTGTCCATTCACACACAGAGCTTGGCTTGGCCCCTCACCCACTATTTCCTAATTAGCTCACTAGCTGTGATTGACAACAGCAGAAGCCAACACTCCTGTTGCTATGTGAACCAATGAGGAGAGAGAGACCCGCTGCTCTTATACAGATTGCGGATCGAGATGGGACTCAGGTAAGTATTGGGGGGCTGAGAGGGGTGCTGCACCCAGAAAGTTTTTTACCTTAAGGCATAGAATACATTAAGGTAAAAAAAAACGTTCTGCCTTATAACCACTTTAATCTATCTCTAATGTTCTTTTGGGACAGCAAAGGCATTTTCTTAACACACCTCTTGTGCAGGCTGAATTAGTGCAAGTTTTTCTGAGTGAAGATGCATGCACTTTGACCCCAACTTATGCAAGAGTTACATGAACATCTGCAATTACATTTTGAGATTCTTGGAGACTTCTTTTCTCATCCAACTGTCAGCTATTGGGCTAATTTTGGTGATCTGGCCAGTCCTGGACAAATTTAGGCTACTCGTAGATTATCTATCCAAAAAGATTGCTCATCACAGAATTGTACATTGCCTCATCCCTAATAGCACAACCAACAATTCAATATTCTCCCATGGGAGTGTTTAATGGCAAAAAATACAAATTTGTATAAAACAATACATTTTTTATTAGTACAAAAATTGTTTAACTACCTCACGCCTGCATATAGCTGAAAGACGGATACAGCGCGTGCCTTAATTGCTGGGAGGGTGTCCATGTACGTCATCCAGGAAACACGCTCCCCACAGGCGCTAATGGGGGAAAATCTGTGATGTGAGAATCACAGATCGTGGTAAATGGCCAATCACAGCGACCATTTACCACGTGCTCAGCATGTCCAATGAGAGATGATCTCAAATGTAAACATATGAGATCATCTCTCAATGACGGCTCTCCCTCCTCACACAGAGACCGCAGGTAAGGAGGGAGAGTGATCTTTGCTTGAAGTGAGTTTATATTGCAGTTTGTTATCTGCCAAAACAGTGCCCATCAGTGTCAGAGTGCCCATCAGTGTCAGAGTGCCCTCAGTGCCCACAGTGCCATCAGTGTTAACAAGGCCCATCAATGTCACCGTGCCTATCAGTGTCACATTGCCCATCAGTGTCAGAGTGCCCTCAGCGCCATCAGTGCCCACAGTGCCATCAGTGCCAACAGTGTCCCAGTGCCCATCAGTTTCAGAGTGCCCACAGTGCCATCAGTGCCCATCCGTGTTACTGTGCCCATCAGTGTCATCATGCCCATCAGTGTCACAGTGTCTATTAGTGTCACAGTGCCCATCAGTGTCAGAGTGCCCACAGTGCCATCAGTGCCAACAGTGCCCATCAGTATCACAGTGCCCATGTAATAGGTAGTCAACAAGTTAGATGTGTAATTTATTTCCTCAGAACACCTGACGGTGCTCCCTGCATGTTGGGCTTCTCTATGTGGCCAGGCTGTAAAAAAAAGTCTCACACATGTGGTATCGCCACACTCAGGAGTAGCAGAATGTATTTTGGGGTGTTATTTGTGGTGTGCATATGCCATGTGAGAGAAATATTAACATGACAATTTTATGGAAAAAAAAAATCTTCATTTTGCAAAGAATTGTGGGAAAAAATGACAACTTCAAAAAACTCACATGACTCTTACTAAATACCTTGGAATGCCTACTTTCCAAAAAGTAGTAATTTTGGGGGTATTTGTATTTTCCTGGCTTGTTATCCTGGGTTCACACAGGGATGATCCGACTTCAAGGGGGACTTTGCTAGGTGATTTGAACGTGACTTCAAGGCGACTTCAGTGTGACTTTGGGCGACTTACAACGCGATTTCATGCCAGGCTATTTTGCCTGTGGCCAATCAGAGAAGGGTTTGCCTGGGTAATTCGGGGGGAGTAACTGTGTACATTTTTTTCTTTTTCCTGCAAGTCGCTTGAATATAATGGGAGATCCGACTTGGAGGCGACTTCCATTGAATTCTATCTCTTTTTCAAAATGTTCAGGTTTATTTCATTTATAGTGCAAAAAAATAATGCTTGAGATGATTTTAGCCATATTAGTGCAATTGCAACAGAGAAAATGGAGTACTGTCCATGATACTTTTTTTATTTGCACTAACATACAATTATTCAGGACAGGCTTTCGGGGTATGTCCCCTTCTTCAAGGTGCTGCTTGGACCTTGAAGAAGGGGACATACCCCGAAAGCTAGTCCTGAAAAATTGTATGTTAGTGCAAAAAGAAACCCAGTGGATACCACCAAAAGAAAGCTCTATTTGTATGAAAAAAAAAGTAGAAAAATTCATATGGGTACAGTGTTGCATGGCTGAGTAATTGTCATTCAAGGTGTGAGAGCACTGAAAGCTGAAAATTGGTCTGAACAGGAGGGGGGGAGGGGGGTTTAAGAGTCCAGTGGGCAAGTGGTTAAAAGAACATCTTATATAAAAGATAGCTGTTCTGACATCATAATACATCCACCAAATGGAGACTCTAACACATCATAATACCCATATGTCTACTGGTGGGACCCTTTACCCATCATGAAGTACTCCCTGCCAGTGGAACCCCATTGCAGAAAGGGTATTTGAAGCATAAACCTCGTCCACTCAATGAGAATATCAGAAGAATTATCGTCCGGGTGATTTAACATGCTAGTCTCATGTTGAAAATTAAGAGGTTACTTAACTTACGAAAATTATCATATGACAGAGTAAAACTTCGGAAGTGATGTAATGTATTGTATTGTAATGTATTCTGTAATTTCTGATGCGTAGTCTTCCGATTTTTTTCGGACAAAAACTGTACTGATTTAGGGCCAGTTCACACCATAGAAACACAGTCCGGATGCGTTCCAGATGCTTTTCTGCATGCACGCAGAAAAGAACGTACTGGACGGCATGTGGTGTGAACTGGCTTTGTTTGTCCCTGCAGATAATTTTTGATGAACTGTCTTGATCGGCTCCTGAAAGCTGTGCACTAACAATCAGATTATTGTACAAGTGCTTCAAAAGTGGTATTTTTCATTTGACTTTCTGATCATATGTACTAGCCTTAAAGTGAATGTAAACCCACCACTCACCCAGTGTAAACTAATTGCACAGTATTAATGTGTATATACAGTATCTCACAAAAGTGAGTACACCCCTCACATTTTTGTAAATATTTTATTCTATCTTTTCATGTGACAACACTGAAGAAATTACACTTTGCTACAATGTAAAGTAGTGAGTGTACAGCTTGTATAATAGTGTAAATTTGCTGTCCCCTCAAAATAACTCAACACACAGCCATTAATGTCTAAACCGCTGGCAACAAAAGTGAGTACACCCCTAAGTGAAAATGTTCACATTGGGCAGCATGCCGGGGATATACAAGACTCTGGTAACGCATAGACATATTCATTAAAGCCGATCTGCAGCAGCTAAATACCCAAAGAGAACCTATATATGGTGAAGGAAAATATACAGTATCTCACAAAAGTGAGTACACCCCTCACATTTTTGTAAATATTTTATTCTATCTTTTCATGTGACAACACTGAAGAAATGACTTTGCTACAATGTAAAGTAGTGAGTGTACAGCTTGTAACAGTGTAAATTTGCTGTCCCCTCAAAACAACTCAACACACAGCCATTAATGTCTAAACCTCTGGCAACAAAAGTGAGTACACCCCTAAGTGAAAATGTCCAAATTTGGCCCAAAGTGTTACTATTTAGTGTGGCCACCATAATTTTCCAGCATTGCCTTAACCCCCTTGGGCATGGAGTTCACCAGAGCTTCAAAGGGTGCCACTGGAGTCCTCTTCCACTCCTCCATGAAGACATCACTGAGCTGGTGGATGTTAGAGACCTTGCATTACCCCACCTTCCATTTGAAGATGCCCCACAGATGCTCAATAGGGTTTAGTTCTGGAGACATGCTTGGCCAGTCCATTACCTTTACCCCCAGCTTCTTTAGCAAGGCAGTGGTCATCTTGGAGGTGTGTTTGGGGTCATTATCATGTTGGAATACTGCCCTGCGTCCCAGTCTCCGAAGGGAGAGGAACATTCTCTGCTTCAGTATGTCACAGTACATGTTGGCATTCATGGTTCCCTCAATGAACTGCAGCTCCCCAGTGACGGCAGCACTCATGCAGCCCCAGACCATGACATTCCCACCACCATGCTTGACAGTAGGCAAGACACACTTGTTTTTGTACTTCTCCCCTAGTTGCCGCCACACACGCTTGACACCATCTGAACCAAATAAGTTTATCTTGGTCTCATCAGCTAACAGGACATGGTTCCAGTATTCTATATACCAACAAAATATTCAGCGCACACAGATATCAATGATTGGACATTAATTGATTGCAGGCTAAGCACTTAAAAGGTAATTCATAAAACCTTCCTGATATATAGCAAAGTAGTCAGTGCAGCGCAAACACAGTCTCTAATTAGAACAAAAAGTCTCTTTATTCTGACTCCTAACTGTTGTAATGGCGACTTATCCCTTGTTGAGACCTCTATGCCTGGCCTGTATAAGCAGATATGATCACCGCAGACAGTTCTTATCAGATAGTGACTCACCAATTACCGATTTCTTCCATGAGCGTTTATTCATTGGAATAGCAGGTACAGCATACAACAAATGTGACAGATGGTCGAAAGATGGTAACTGCAGGTCAAAACATAGTAATGTGTCCTAGGATGCGAGTGGATTGAGTGAGGCCTTCTAGCATGTAGCCATATTCTTTACCTCATGAGAGAGAGGACACAGGAAGAGGAACTAGAATAGCAGAGTGCACCCGGAACAGGAAGTTACAGAGTAGAGTGAACTAGGAAGAGGAAATAGCTCACAGAGGATGGGAGGTACACACTTAGAAAATACAATAGAAAGGTGTAATATCCAAAAGAACCACAAGATGGCATTATAATAACCAACTATAAAAACATTACTATAGCTGCATATTTATGTTACATGGAAATCATGTAACAGAACACTCTTAGATCCACATTTCTTAATGATGTAATCCCATTCAGGTGAAGTAAAGTGCACTAAGATCAGAAGCATGCAGGTGAACAAAACGTGGATCCTGCCACCAATGACACTCCAAGCCTCTCACCTCCTTTCCTAGACCCGGAAGGGTCATAAAGCATGTATCTAATCTCCCTGCTTGGGACCGCCTGATCTGGTCACACTCCTGTTGACTCGACAATTCTTCAGGGTAGAACCTCAAAGTTTTATGCAGATAAAGAACAAAGAAATCTAGCGCCCTCTGTCTAGTATAAAATCCGCGTTTATTAAGACAAGAAGTTACTCACAAGGTTCTGCACCTCCACTGGTGCGAGTATATAAACGAAACAGCTGATGCAGACTATCAAGGACAGCGGTGTTTAGTGACAACTATCGTGGCTTCAGTCTCCATACGCGTTACGTCCTGTGGGCGGGACTTCCTCAGCGCGAGATGGAAGAGAACACTGCCGTGCTGCTCACTCCCCTTCCGGTCCGCACAGCCAATGTTCTCTTTCATGTTGTGTAGGTTTAGCCGATATGCATCTGTACCGACTAACAAGCCGTGCTTGCGGTCATGTGACTTTGATGTGACACAATAACTAGGAGGATCGACTGACGTGCTTCATCTCGCACTGAGAAAGTCCCGCCCACAGGACGTAACGCGTACGGAGACTGAAGCCACGCTAGTCGTCACTAAACACCGCTGTCCTTGATAGTCTGCATCATGGTTCCAGTATACCATGTCTTTAGTCTGCTTGTCTTTAGCAAACTGTTTGCGGGTTTTCTTGTGCAGCATCTTTAGAAGAGGCTTCCTTCTGGGACGACAGCCATGCAGACCAATTTGATGCAGTGTGTGGCGTATGGTCTGAGCACTTACAGGCTGACCCCCCACCCCTTCAACCTCTGCAGCAATGTTGGCAGCACTCATCCGTCTATTTCCCAAAGACAACCTCTGGATATGATGTGGAGCAGGTGCACTCAACTCCTTTGGTTGACCATGGCGAGGCCTGTTCTGAGTGGAACCTGTCCTGTTAAACCGCTGTATGGTCTTGGTCACCGTGCTGCAGCTCAGTGTCAGGGTTTTGGCAATCTTCTTATAGCCTAGGCCATCTTTATGTAGAGCAACAATTCTTTTTTTCAGATCTTCAGAGAGTTCTTTGCCTTGAGGTGCCATGTTGAGCTTACAGTGACCAGTATGAGAGAGTGAGGGCAAAGTGTCAGTTGTTTAGTGTTATCACATAAAAAGATATAATAAAATATTTACAAAAATTTGAAGGGTGTACACACTTGTGTGAGATACTGTACATGCAAGCCACCTGCGTGTATCCCTACCTTGCAAATGGCACTTCCTTCAGCAGTAGCAGCCTTGCAAAACAAAGCAATCAGTGGGTGGGTCTTTTTGCCTGAGCTAGGTGATGTCACAAGACTCCCTGCCCACCTCTACTGTTTAATACTCTGCTATTGCTGAGTTTTAAGTAACATCCAGTCAAAACTCAGGAAAGGCACCACATAACTTCAGTATGCCCAATCATGCTGAGGTGTGGAGCAGCCAATCCTGGAGAAGAAAGGAAGAGGGATGTGAAGCTGCAATCGTACACACTCTCCCCGTGCAGGAGATAAAGAAATCAAATGTCAGTCACAGCAGTGGGGGATGTGGCGACACAAACTTATCTGTGTGATTTTTTTTATATTGCTACAAAAAGACAAGAGGATTACTCAGAGCTGGATTAACTCTCTGTGGCAAGACTGGGCACAGATAACTTAACATCCTCCTTCGTACCAGGTAGAAGTCTAAATTAAAAAAAAAATTCAAGTTTACATCCACTTTAGGAAAGAATTATATAAACCTGTGATGAAGAATTTCATTATGTAAGCTTCTACTTATCTTTTTGTATACTAGCATAAACATTCACATCTTGGATGCCTCACCATCACACATGGGTCAGAACAATTAAAATGCATACCATCTCCTCAAACCTATAAATACTAAGAAGTCTGCACTGCAGTAACAGCCAATGAGCACACGAGGAACCACAGAAATTGTCCGTAACCGGCTCAGGGGACAACCACCTGGGGCAAAAGCCTGCATGAAAATTCCCAAAGAATACCTTACATTTTAAATAACAATTTCTCTCAGGACTGTTTATGTTTGTTTATGAGCGTTCGTATATTCCAGCTTTCATTCTCAGATGCTCATAAATTCCGTACCATACAGTCGATATCTCTATACGAGGTAGAATTTTTCTAATGTACAAACATTCAAAGAAGAGGCTGACAAACTAAAAAGAAGATTACTGGAAAGAGGCTACACCAAAACATGCTTACATAAAGCTTTCCATCGTGCACATAAACGCGTAAATAGTTATTTAAAAAGAAAGGTATTCCAGAGAATGAGGAATGTACCTGAGTGATCTTAAGATCATCTCCCAACATACTGATATTAGGAAAATCCTTAAACAGCATTGGTCAATCCTTGTGAATGACCCTGTCGTTAGCCAATTTGTTGGTGAAATACCAAACATATTCTTTTTTGCCGTGAAAAGTCCCATGGGAGAATATTGAATTGTTTGCTTGTAGGTTATCTCCTTTGTGGTGGAATGATTGATTTCAAATCATTTGGCGATCTCTTTACATCCCCTGCATCTACAACTTTCTTTCTGAAAGCCTTAGAGAGCACTATTGTTCATGGCATGGTGACAACACACACATCAATAGTGAAGAGAACACCAGACCCTAGATGTCTGTGGCTTAAATAAGATATATGACATATGCATACTCCCCAAGAAAATTCAAATCGATGGCACCTAATTTGGAACACTGGATTCTAATTACAGTGGTGTTAAATGTATGGGTGCACTTACTTTTTCCATATGATAATTCTCCATTATCATTCATTTAGACTATGAAAATAAATACACCATGTCAATTTTACATGTCACACGTTCAAGTATATTATCTTTATCTGTAGGTTTTATTTGACTTATGATCAAAGTTTGCCTGATCAAATATATTAAATAAGTCAATAATTTCCATGAAGTACACTTACTCTTCACATGACTGCATGCTGGTTGTATTTCTGTACAATGTGCTTATTTTTTCTGTAGGAATAGCTGTAAGAATACCATAGAACTGACTTTATAAGGGCAGGTGTAGACAGATACTTTAAAAAAGAAGTATGGACTTGAATAAAAAGCAAACATTTCTACTCACCTAGGTGGATGCAGCAGCGATCTGATGCAGCATCTGTCCCCCGCCGGCTCTGCAGTGAGAACTGAGCGATCAAACACCATTGATTGCTCAGTTCTCCCCCTCCGTTCTGAGCAGAGAGTCATGACTGTCAGTCAACGTCTCTCTGCTCTCCCCTCCAGCGCACACTGGAGCGATGGGCTGTGGAGGGGGTGGGAGGGGCTGGCTCGGGCTCTCAGCGGATCGCTAAGAGGGTGAGCCAGATGTCTGTCCAGGCACCTGGGTGGATCCAGACTATAGGGTTGGGATCTTTTCCCAAGCCTGGACCGGCTGAGTGACTTAGTCTTTAGCCAGCTGTCTGCTGAAAACCGGTCACAGGAGTGCAGAATGACATGCACCACTGTGACCTACATCTTTGGCCATACTTCTCTTTTAAATCATTGCATAAAACCCTTCCTGCTCACCTACTGGTTGGTGAAATATTGTGACAATATAAAAAAAGAAGAAAGGAAGAAAACCGCAGCACACCAAGTTAACAAACTTTCATAAGACTATACTACAAAAACAATATGGTATTGGTACCGATACTAAGCATTTGCATGAGTATTGTTACTTATGCAAATGCTCCAATACCTGAAACTGATACTTTCAGGCTCAGTTCTTTCAACTGTCAGCGGGGTTCCCCCACAAATTTAGATGTGTGGATTTTGGCTGCAGGTGGTTGCTGGTGCAGGAACAGGTGTGATTTCTGCACCCACAATCACCCACAATACACACTGTGCTTAAAAAAACAAAGCACAGGTGTGCATAGGGGTAAATTAATAGAGATTTCAATGAATCCTACCAATAGCTGGCCCACACCACCCGTGTTGAGCACAAGACGATGGAGGCGGGACATGGACAGAGACTTGTGCCAATAGCAGTGGAAATTTTTTCTTGACCAAGCTATAACAGCTACCCAAGAGAATTCTTCTTCTGCCAGATACTGTTGTAAATTTGTCTTATTTCATGCCCAGAAGCATGGTCTCTCTTGCATACGTTAGAAAGCAATTCCCTTTGGAAGAACAACTTTAAATGAAGGGGTGGAGAATCCAAGGAATTCCCAATCTTCATATTCATGATAAAATTATATATACCACACAACCATGAATTTTTTTTTAAAAAAAAATCTGTTTATTGAAGTTTTCATGAGAATACAACACACAAAACAATACATTTACAATACACTGACTCCTCATCCTCACCCGCACAGGGGCCTCAATACTCGATTAGGCTGAGTTTCAGATAGATAGGCTTTAGAACCTTCCCGCAGCTAGGCGAACCCCAGAGCCCACAACTGTATCCTCCTCCGGCCCCCATGTCCGCCCAGATCCCCTCCTGAAGTTCAGAAGTTCTGAAGTTCAGAAGCAACCCCCCCCCCCCCAGGGACAAGGGGGGGCCCCGTCACTAAACCAGGTCACCGACAAGCCCCTCCGCCGTGGAGGAGTCAGAGAGCAACTTGGACCATACCCGGTCAAACTTTTTGGGGCATCCTCTGTGTATATAAGTGTCCCTATAAAGTTGGACCACACCATTTACCAGCTCCTTCCATTTATCCACCATAGGAGCGGCACTACGCTTCCAATGCAGCACTATCAGCTTTGTAGCATAGAATATACTACTACCGGTACCTCGAGCCACACCAGAGAGGCAGTGGGAGATCAGGGAAGTCAACAAGTGGCTGAGGAGCTGGTGTAGAAAGGAGGGTTTCGGGTTCCTGGAGAACTGGGCCGATTTCTCAATGGGCTACGAGCTCTATAGAAAGGATGGGCTGCACCTAAATGGGGAAGGTGCAGACCAGCTGGGAATTAGGATGGTCAAAAAGTTAGAGGGGCTTTTAAACTAGGCAACGGGGGGGAGGGTCCAGACTTACCAATAGCCAGTGGGG
>BLSH010494877.1:908197-921545 GCA_018402905.1 Glandirana rugosa
CTAAGAAAAATGAGAGGAGTCGATACACAGAAAGCACAAGATAGAATCGACGAGACTAACGTTGAAACGTAAGGAATAACGCACAAAATATCTATACTTTTAGACTGACTCTGGGGAGGCGGAACATAAAAAACTTCCGGAAGAAGAAAAAACGACAATACACACGGAAATACAGTCGTAATTCGGTGGGCCCAGAAACGAATCGAGAAAATTTACATAAAGGACAACCCTATGTGACCGATTATGGAAACAAATCACACAAGAACTTCGTAAGGGTAAAAAGGAGACATAAGTAACAGGGGTCTTACGATAGGGTCGATTGTAGAAGGTCGTTACTCGCATCAAAGACCTTCAACCGAGAAAATTTTAAGTCACAGAAGCATAAGGGGAATCCAAAGGATCTACACACTAAATATGATTTTGATTAACAGGACACTAGCGATAAAGGATCTAATGGGGAATGAAGGTGTAGACACTAGTGACAATGAATACAGAGGAAAAATGGGAATGCTTCAAGAACACACTAAACAAAGGTATTAGCCAGTGTATCCCAACAGGAAATACATTTAAAAGAGCTAAGCAAAGACCCGGGTGGCTTAATGCTGACATAAAGGCACACATAACAGCAAAAAAGAAGAAGGCCTTCAAAAAATACAAGGCGGAGGGGTCTCAGTCAGATTTTCATATCTATAAAACACGCAATAAGGAATGCAAAGTTGCAATCAGAGCAGCTAAGATAGAACACGAAAGACACATAGCTGAGGAGAGTAAAAAGAATCCCAAGAAATTCTTTAAGTATATAAATGGTAAGAGAGGGGGGTCAGATCATATTGGCCCCATAAGAAATGACGCAGGTAATCTGGTTACAAATGATGGAGAAATGGCAAAGGTGTTAAACTCATTTTTCTCCTCAGTATTCACAAAGGTAATGGGGGGCTCAAATATGCAGAAACACAATGCTGGTCCTCAAGATAAGTCACAGGAAACACCCTCATGGCTGACTGAGGATGAAATCAGGAATAGGCTGGAAAATCTGAATGCTAATAAGTCACCGGGCCCAGATGGCTTACACCCGAGGGTCCTTAGGGAACTTAGCCAAGTTATTGCAAGACCCTTGTACCTAATCTTTAGGAGCAGTCTTCTGACTGGTATGATACCAGCGATTGGAGGAAAGCCAATGTGGTGCCAATATATAAAAAAGGACCAAGACATTCCCCCGGGAACTACAGACCAGTGAACTTAACATCAATAATATGCAAGCTCTTGGAGGGAATAATAAGGGATTATATACAAGACTATTGTAATGAGAACGGTATCATTAGCAGTAATCAGCATGGTTTCATGAAAAATCGTTTTTGCCAAACCAATCTATTAACCTTCTATGAGGAAGTGAGCGGCCATCTAGATAAGGGAAGGTCTGTAGATGTAGTGTATCTGGATTTTGCAAAGGCATTTGATACAGTTCCCCATAAACGTTTACTGTACAAAATAAGATCCCTCAACATGGATCAAAGGGTGAGTACCTGGATTGAAAACTGGCTGCAGGGGCGAGTCCAGAGGGTGGTGATAAATGGGGAGTACTCAGAATGGTCTGGTGTAGAAAGTGGGGTTCCCCAGGGCTCTGTCCTGGGACCAATCCTATTCAATTTATTCATAAATGATTTGGAGAACGGAGTGACCAGCTCAATCTCAATATTTGCGGATGATACCAAGCTAGGCAGGGCAATAAATTCTCCACAGGATGTGGAAACATTGAGAGAAGATCTGAATAAATTAATAGGGTGGGCAGACAAGTGGCAAATTAAATTTAACGTAGAAAAATGTAAGGTAATGCATTTGGGTACCAAGAACATGAACGCAAACTACTCACTAGGGGGAGAGCCCCTGGGGAAATCAAGGATGGAAAAACACCTAGGGGTCCTGGTGGAGAAAAGGCTCAGCAGTGGCATACAATGCCAAGCTGCTGCAAGCAAGGCTAACAAAGTGTTGGCATGCATCAAGAAAGGGATTAACTTCAGGGATAAATCAATAATTCTCCCACTATACAAGTCTCTGGTGAGGCCGCACCTGGAGTATGCCGTCCAGTTCTGGGCACCAGTCCTCAGGAAGGACGTCCTGGTATTGGAAAGAGTTCAGAGAAGGGCAACAAAGCTAGTTAAGGGATTAGAGGACCTAAGTTATGAGGAAAGACTACAAGCACTGAACTTATTCTCTCTGGAGAAAAGACGCTTGAGAGGGGATATGATTTCAATGTACAAATACTATACTGGTGACCCCGCTATAGGGGCAAAACTATTCAGCGCAAGGGAAAACACGAAGACACGCGGCCATTCGCTGAGAATGAAAGAAAGGCGGTTTAACCTTAAGATGCGTAGGAGTTTCTTTACGTTAAGAGCAGTGAGAATGTGGAATTCTCTTCCAAAAACAGTGGTTTCTGCTGGTAGTATAGATAATTTCAAAAAATTATTAGATGCACACCTAAGGGACCACAACATTGGGGGATATACAATGTAAATAAAACTGACATAAAAAACACACACATGGGTTGGACTTGATGGACTTGTGTCTTTTTCCAGCCTCACTGACTATGTAACTATGTTATAGCAGCAGGCCCAGCAAGGTCCTCTCTGCCACCCTAGGCACCAGATTTTCCACCAGTCCCAAGAGGCACACCTTTGGAGAAGGGGTTATCTCAATACCCACCATCTCCCCTACAGTATCCATTATTTGTGACCAGAAACCACTTAGGGATGGGCAGGACCAAAAGATGTGGATGAAATCGCCTGGGGAATGTCTGCACCTCCAGCATTCCGGCCATTTGTGTACTTTGGCTGGGGTAAGGTGTACCCTGTGTGCTATCTTATATTGGATGAGGCGATCCCTTAGGGAGACCAGGATCCAGAACGGGAAGTCCCAAACATCCTCACAGTCCTCTGAATCCAAATCTGGTATATCTCCCTCACAGAGCCCCCTAAGACGGGACAGCTCCGAAGAGGAGACCCTAACCAGGTGGTCATAGAGCACCGACATCGCCTTACTCTCACAATCGAAACGTAGGATTCTCTCCAGGTCTGATTGTACCAATTGACATACCCCAAGGGGAAACTGTTTCCTAAAGGTGTGGGACAACTGCAGGTATCAGAAAACATGAGCAGAAGGGACATTGTACCGCTCCCTGAGCTCTTCGAAGGCCATGATGGAAAGATCGAGTGTGATATCTATAAGAATTTTGATACCATACCTGGTCCAACCTATCAGGTCAGGGATGGATAGGAGATGTTGCATGTTGGGGTTTTTCCAAAGAGGGGTATTAGGGGACACCGCTAGCTTTGGGTATTTTTCTAAAGCTAAGCCCTCCCTTCACGCCCTTAGGGTAGTAGGCATCGAGGGGGTAATATCGAAGGGGAATTCGGCCCTCTGAACACTAACCTGGACAAGGCCTCCACCGAACCCAGGACCGCGGCCTCAATGATCATCGTTGGGTTCGTTTTATCGAGGACCAACCACCACACCACCGTCACCAGCTGCGCCCGCCAGGAAATACTTGTAGCAATCAGGGAAGGGCAGGCCCCCTGAGAGCAGGGTCTCATAAGAGTGGACAATTTTAACCGCGGAGGGCGAGAGCCCCATAGGAAGGACGAGAATAATGTGTTGAGGTGAGAAAAAAACCCTTGGGGATCCACTGAGGCGAGTTCCTGAATAGATACGTGAATCTAGGCAAAATTTTCATTTTTATCAGGTACATTTAGCCCATCAGAGCTAAGGGTAAGTAATTGTTCCCACGCCTTCAGAGCAACCCTAGCTCTTTCCACCGCCGGCGAGACAGATTCAGTGCCATAAAGTCCCCTGCTTTCCTCGTCACACGAACCCCCAGATAGGTAATCTCCTCCACCCACTGCAGTTGCACATCCGATGGGGCCTCCCTCTGTGCTGCCTCATCAATCGCTAGCAATTGTGACTTGATCCAATTGACCTTAAGGCCTGTTATCTCTGCAAAGTCATTGAGGACCCGTAGAGTTCCCCTCAGCGACGGTCCAGCATCATGCAGAAAGATAAGGATGTCATCTGCGTACGGGGCTACCCTCTCCTCCAGCCAAGCCAGTTTCAAACCCTTAATGTGTGCCGAGATGCGAAGCACCTCCTCCACTGGCCCCATGGCTAATGCAAATAGGGCCGGAGAGAGGGCATTCCTGCCAGGTGAAATGTGGGCGACAAACTACCCCCACAGGTAGATGGCCGCAGTCCGTGAGGAGTAGATCACCTTCAGCCACTCTATGAATCGCAAAGGGAACCCCATTCTACGTAAGATCTCCCATAAGAAGGGCCATTCGATCGAATTGAATGCCTTCCCAATATCTAAAGAAGCCACTACTCTAGTACCGGTGTTTTCATGGGTCGCATGGATATTGGTGAACAACCTGCGGAGATTAATGTCCATGGATTTGGGAGCCATGAATCCTGTTTGGTCCACCTCAATAACCAACGGGAGCAGGGGTCCCAGTCTGGCCGCAAGAAGCTTAGTCAATATTTTAAAGTTGGCATTGAGGAGGGCAATCGGTCTATAGGAGGAGCATGCTTTGGGGTCCTTTCCAGGCTTGGGGAGCAGAACTATGTGGGCATGCATCATGAACCCGGGAAGGGAACCCTGAATCAAGCAGTGACTATACAGGCTCACCAATCTTGGGTCTAGCAACCCCGCATGTTGGCTATAGAAGTCTGCCGGGATCCCATCCGGGCCCAGAGCCTGGGCTGTGGTTGTGGGGGTGTGCGGGTGGGGGGCTTATTGAAATCTGGAAGCCCCCTATGTGAATTAGTATCGGGTACATCGTACCCCCACTAATTTACTAAAAGTGTCAAAAAAGAAAAAAAATGCAGGAGACAATTAGAGGGACAAGTCCTTTGTTAAAAAAAAAAAACAAACAAACAAAAAAAAAAAAACGAATAGCTCCTCCTCCATGGGGGGGCTACCGCCAACTGAGCTCTCTTTGGTTTGACAGTTATATAAGCACAATAAAACTGCCTAGATAAGGAATGAGTGTCTTAGTAGAATCTAAACAATTATATCCTATAATTATAATTTAAAATAAAAATAAAAACAAGTATAGTAAGATGATAGTAAGATTGTATGTTTCTTTCTTCTCTACAAGCATACCTTCCCATGCCCGCCCAGGGGGAACATTCAGGGGTCCCTATACTGGATTTGTGTGGCTACACCTTATAGGTGAGATGCATTGTTTAGCCAAAGCTAATACCTCTATATATACACATGTAAAACTACCCACCGTGGGTGGAGTAAGTGGTATACTAATATTATTGTCATTTTTCATAAGATGTTTATATGTGCTAAATTAATGCTTTTATCAATGCTTCTAGCTGTACAAATGTGCGAAACCTTTTGAAGAAGCGGGCAATCCGCGAAACATGTCAGGAAGCACATGACGGTTCAGCGAATATTGTAATCCAGATGGATGTTGACCCTATTTTCCATCCGTCTGGAGGATCGCATCGGATATGATCGGATGAAAACGGATAGGCGGTCAATTTTCAACCGATTCCCCCATAAAGGAGAGTGGGACTGGGTCCGTCTCCATTCTGCCCCGTGAGCGGAGACGGATCCGTCATCCGCCTGCTCAGCGGTGATCAGCGGAGCGATCCCCCTCTGAGCAAGTGTGGAAACCCCCAAGGAAACAGTGCTGTCAGTGTGTGCCACCAATCCCTTAGCATGTCATAGAAAGAAACCCCTGTTTGTGGGACTTTTAAGGTAGTAACACTGAATACATAAAATATCAGTTTATTATACAAAATAGTAAAATGTGGGATAAATCATCCCTGGTACAAACATTGATGTGCAAAATAAAATATAAAAATGTAATAGCAAGAGGCATACATTACAGGTATTCACATTTACATGATGTCTGATTTTAATCTGCATTCCAACCTCTGGAACAAGGTTGCCCAAGAGGAGTCTGCCAAACGGGGGTGCCAGTGTGAAAGGGGCCTAAACATTACAATCTGATGATGTACAATCTGTTTACAATCCCTCATAGATCTACTATAACTATGATGCTGTACATAATCAATTCTATGTATATCCCATCAGGTTGGCTCTGTTACTACATAATTGTTAGTAAATCTAAAACAGATTGTACAATCATTAATTTAAGGAAGAAGCTTTAGCCCTCGAAAGCCAGGATGCACATTTGAAACTGTAACCGAATGGGAACACTCATTCAACAGCTGGACACATTTTGTATCCAGTGTATGGGACAGGTTTCTCTTTTCATGGATTTCATGTGATATATGTTTTTGTCAAGTACTTTTGTGAGTATAAGGCTACTTTCACACATACAGACCTTTTTTCATCCAGCTGCTGACAGATGAAAAACGGACATCAATGCACATATATGGAAAAACGGATGTAAATGGATGATCATCCATTTACATCAGTTTACAACTGCATCCGACAACATCCGTTTTTTTTTTAAATGGATCAAAGCCCTATTTTTGTTTGGTTAAAAAACGGACAAAAAATGGATGTAAATGGACAAATGATCCATTTTTGCATCAGTCTTTGCATTGGTAGTGGATGAAAAACTGATGAGCAACTGATTAAAATTTGATGTAAACTAAAACCCAGTACACACGGGCAGAATGTCAGGAGACATTTGCCAGTTCCAAAAAAATACCTGACATTCTGCCTGTGTGTATGTTGGTCTGTCCGACAGAAGCCGGCCTTTCATGCCAACCGACTCCCAATGGCAGAGAACGCTAATCGGAGTGTTCTGGCAGGGGGGGCCATCCCCATGTAAGAACACAACAGCTCAGTGAGAGAGATCACTGGACCAACCTCGCATCACGTCAAAATCGCATAAAAATCGCACCCACAAAATTGCGTCAAAATCGCGCTACTTTCAAGTTATGGCAGTGTGAAAGGGGCTTTAGGCTTTCCGATTCAGTGAGCTTGTCAGATGGCGAATGGGATCGGATGAAAATGGACAGGTGGCCCATTTTTATCCGATCTCCCCATAGAGGAGAGCCGGGCTCTGAGAAGGTGCGACTCAGCACAGTGAGTGGAGACGGACCTGTCATTCGCCGGCTCAGCGGCGATCAACAGATCAATCCCCCACTGAGCAAAGTGAAGTCTGCCAGGTGGAAAGCCCGTGTGGAAGGATCCAACCTGATAAAAACTGATGTAAACTAATGAAAACCTGATGAGCAACTGATGAAAAACTGATGTAAACTAATGAAAAACTGATGTAAACTGATGAAAACTGATAAAAACTGATGAAAAACTGATATAAACTAATGAAAACTGAAATGAAAGGGCTCTTTTACATGGGCGGTCTGCCCAGCGAACTCTGCTTTGCTCAGAGAGGGATCAATTTGTTGATCCCGGCTGAGAAGGCGGATGACAGGACCTGTCAGAGCCCCGCTCTCCTCTATGGGGGATCGGATGAAAACGAATCCGCCTGTCCGCTTTCATCTGATCCCATCCAATCCAATCCTCCAGACAGATGGAAAATAGGGTCTCCATCCGTATGGATTTCACAGACAGAATCGGATTGGATAGCAGCGGGTGTCAGCGGATATGTCACCGCTGACATCCGCCGCTCCATAGAGCTGAATGGAGCGGACCTGATCGGAAAGCCCGTGTGAAAGGGGACAAACTGATGAGAAATTGATGAAAACTGATAAAAAACTGATGTAAACTTCACCTGTTTTTTTCTTTGAAAAAACGTGACTGAACTGATGAAGTGAACGGTCTGCATGTGTGAAAGGGGACGAAGGCACCTCCACTAAGTGGAATCCGCTTGCTCAGCGGGGGATCTCTCCACTGAGCATGCAGATGACAGGTCCGTGTCTGTTCCGCTATGCAGAGCGGACACGAACACAGTCCCACTCTACGGGGCTGTCGGATGGAAACTGACTGACTGTCCATTTCCATCAGATGCCATCTGATCCGATCCATTGGACGGATGGAGAATAGGACCACCATCTGTCTGTTTTTGGCAGACAAGATTGGATCGGATGGTGGCGGGTGTTATCCACTCCATAGAAGACACTGGAGCAGTGGCGGCCCACGCATAGGGGGCATGGGAGCGCCCCCCCCCCCCCCTAGCTACTCACCATAAAAAAATACTGGCCCTTTAAGTGTGTGCGGGATGCCGGACACACAGGTGTATGGAAAGCATGATGTGCTGCAATCACTGAAAAAAAAAAAAGTAAACAATGGCCCTTTAAGAGTGTGTGGGGTGCCGGACACACAGGGTCTATAGGAAGCATGACGTGTTTGCAATCAAATGATTGCAAATAAGAAGCTCTATTGGCTTCCTTTAGAAAGCCCTTGGGGCGCTGAGCTCTGCGCTCTAAACACTCCCACTATAGCATTGTTGCTGTGGTTAGTGATTGGCGGGTCCTCTGCCTTCACTTCGGGTTTCTTTGACTCATCCTGGCAGGTCCAAAGGTGGATGACAGGCAACTTGCTGTGAGAATACAAAAGGGGAAAGGGGTACTGCTGTAAAGGGGAACTCTGATGGGGACATCTGATGTGAAGGGGGACTCTGATGGCGACATGTGCTGTACTGGGGGACTCTGATGGGGACATCTGCTGTAAAGGGGAACTCTGATATTGACATGGGCTGTAAAGGGGACTCTGATGGAGACATGTGCTGTTCTGGGGGACTCTGATGGGGACATCTGCTGTAAAGGGGAACTCTGATGGAGACATGTACTGTAAAGGGGGACTCTGATGGTGACAACTGATGTGAAGGGTACTCTGATGGTGACATCTGCTGTAAAGGGGGATGCTGATGGTGACACCTGATGTGAAGGGGAACTCTGATGGTGACACCTGATGTGAAGGGGGACTCTGATGTTGACATCTGCTATAAATGGGGACTCTGATGGGGACACCTGATGTGAAGGGGGACTCTGATGTTGACATCTGCTGTAAATGGGGACTCTGATGGGGACATCTGCTGCAAAGGGGGACTCTGATGGGGGCACCTGCTATAAAGGGGGACTCTGCTGGTGACATCTGCTGTAAAGGGGGACTCTGCTGGTGACATCTGCTGTAAAGGGAGAACACTTATGGGGACATCTGCTCTAAAGGGGGAGTCTGATGGTGACATCTGATGTGAAGGGGGACTCTAATGGTGACAGCTGATGTGAAGGGGGACTCTGATAGTGACATATGCTGTAAAGGGGGACTCTGCTGGTGACATCTGCTGTAAAGGGGGAACTCTTATGGGGACATCTGCTATAAAGGGGGACTCTAATGGTGACACCTGATGTGAAGGAGGACTCTGATGGGGACATCTGCTGTAAAGGGGGACTCTGATATTGACATGGGCTGTAAAGGGGACTCTGATGGTGACATGTGCTGTAAAGGGGGACTCTGTTGGAGACATCTGCTGTAAAGGGGAACTCTAATGGAGACATCTGCTGTAAAGGGGGACTCTGATGGTGACAGCTTATGTGAAGGGGAACTCTGATGGTGACATCTGCTGTAAAGGGGGACTCTGATGGTGACACCTGATGTGAAGGGGGACGCTGATGGTGACACCTGATGTGAAGAGGGACTCTGCTGGTGACATCTGCTGTAAAGAGGGACTCTGATGGTGACACCTGATGTGAAGGGGGACTCTGATGGTGACATGTGCTGTAAAGGGGGACTCTGATGGTGACATCTGCCATAAAGGGGGACTCTGATGGTGACATCTGCTGTAAAGGGGGACTCTGATGGGTACACCTGATGTGAAGCGGGACTCTGATTGTGACACCTGATGTGCAGGGGGACTCTGATGGGGACATCTGCTGTAAAGGGGGACTCTAAAGGAGACATCTGCTGTGAAGGGGGACTCTGATGGTGACATCTGCTGTAAAGGAGGGCTCTGATGGGTACACCTGATGTGAAGAGGGACTCTGATGGTGACATCTGCTGTAAAGGGGGACTCTGATGGTGACACCTGATGTGAAGGGGGACTCTGATGGTGACATCTGCTGTAAAGGGGGACTCTGATGGTGACGCCTGATGTGAAGAGGGACTCTGATGGTGACATCTGCTATAAAGGAGGACTCTGATGGTGACATGTGCTGTAAAGGAGGACTCTGATGGTGACATCTGGTGTAAAGGAGGACTCTGATGGGGACATCTAATGTAAAGGAGGACTTTGATGGGGACACTTTATGTAAAGGAGGACTCTGATGGGAACATCTGATGTAAAGGAGAACTCTGATGGGGACATCTGATGTAAAGGAGGACTCTGATGGGGACATCTGATGTAAAGGGGGACTCCGATGAGGACACCTGATTTATAGGGGAATGCTGATGGGGATACCTGATGTTTAGGGGGATGCCGATGGGGACACCTGTTGTAAAGGGGACTCTGATTGGGACACTTCTGTAAAGGGGGACTCTGATTGGGATACCTGATGTAAAGGAGCACTCTGATGAGGACACCTGATGTATATGGGGATGCTGATGGGGACACCTGTTGTAAAGGGGGACTCTGATTGGGACACCTGATGTAAAGAGTGGCACCTGCTGTAAAGGGGGACTCTGATGTAAAGGGGGGCTCTGATGAGGAAACCCGATGTATAGGGGGATGCTGATTGGGACACCTGATGTAAAGGGGGGCACCTGTTGTATAGGGGGACTCTGATTGGGACGTCTGATGTAAAGGGGGACTCTGTTGAGGACACCTGATGTATAGGGGGACTCTGATTGGGACGTCTGATGTAAAGGGGGACTCTGATGAGGACACCTGATGTATAGGGGGTTGCTGATGGGGACACCTGTTGTAAAGGGGGACTCTGATTGGGACACCTGATGTAAAGGAGCACTCTGATGAGGACACCTGATGCATAGGGGGATGCTGATGGGGACACCTGTTGTAAAGGGGGACTCTGATTGGGACAGCTGATGTAAAGGGGGGCACCTGCTGTAAAAGGGGACTCTGATTGGGACATCTGATGTAAAAGGGGGCTCTGATGAGGACACCTTATGTTAAGTGGTTTTATTTTCTTTTACTTGAAATGTGGATGTGATTGGCACAGTGAGGCTGCAATTGATGGGCACAGTGAGGCTGCATATGATGGGCACAGTTTTATCTAGCAGTAATGATAAATATTCACCTGATAAATGGCGTTTTACAGTCCTGCATTGCTAAAAATTGAGTTTTTCAGTTTATTTGCACCCCCACCAAAAAATTTTGAGCACCAGCTGCCTTTGCACGGGAGGGTCTGATAAGGTCTGCTTGAAATACTGACAGGCGAACCTGATTGGACAGCCATGTGAAAGGGGCCTTAGACAGAAAAAGGCCTCATTCACCTAGGCGATCTGTACATCATGTGAAGGGCTGTCTTCACCCGCATGCAATGCACAGGCGTTTCATGCAAACCTGTGCAGGTAGCCTGTTCAGATCAATGACCAGGCAGCTGGCTGCAATGATCTCCACATGCATCCTGGAGTGTGCTTCTGTGTAGGTCCAAAGCATGGATCAAGATGCAGACAGACTGCGTTCTGATCCATGCATCAGACCTGCATAGATGTACAGTGAGGAACGTGCATGGAGGTCCGTACAGCTGGCCAACTGCCACTGATTTGAAGAGGCTACCTGCACAGGTCTGCAATGTGCCAATATTTGGAACATCTCGCGGTTTACTTTTTCTTTGTTAAAACTTTATTGAAATGTTACAAGTGACATTACATTCAGTTCTCGTCACTGCATCAGCGTTGTAATGTGGTAGTCTGTATTGCAACACACTGTATTGATAATAAATACTAGTGTTTGTAATACTTTTTTCAGTGCACACTGTCGCAGCACAATGGTGTGAGCCGAGTTTAAGGAAAACAAGCCAAGTGGCCTTGTCTTTGCATTGGTACCGGGCACAAAGGGTGTGAACGGCCCTATAGTCCGGTCCCTGATAACGGTGCCCAGATCACAAGACTAGCTGCACAGATTTACTAGTCTATTGGCAGGCAAAACAGTGTTGTATTTTGGTTCTCATATACAGTATCACTAAATGCTGAGAAATACAGGCGGACATTTATCAATCAAGCCATACCATCAGGGAAGTATGTGATTGGCCCCAAATGTATTCTGCAGCAGGACAATGACCCCAAACATCCAGCCAATGTCATTAAGAACTATCTTCTGTGTAAAGAACAAGGAGTCCTGAGCCCTGATCTCAACATCATTGAGTCTGTCTGGGATTATATGAAGAGATGGAAGGATTTGAGGCAGGCTACATCCACAGAAGATCTGTGGTTAGTTCTCCAAGATGTTTGGAACAACCTACCTGCTGAGTTCCTTCAAAAAACTGTGTGCAAGTGTACCTAGAAGGACTGATGCTAGTTTGACGCCAAAGGGGTGGTCACACCAAATATTGATATGATATAGATTTTTCTTCTGTTCACTCACTTTGCATTTTGTAAACTGATAGAAATAAATTAAAATATATATTTTTGAAAGCATTCTTACTTTGAAGCATTTCTTTACACCTGCCTTAAACTTTTGCACAGATATATATATATATATATATAGATTTTTTTTTTTCATATACAAGTTCCTATATATTGATAGGTTCCCATATAGAGGTTCTCAAAAAAAAAATAATATATATATAAAAAAATAATATATATATATATACAGTAAGTACAGTGAGTACACCCCCCAATTTTAGTAAATATTTTATTATATCTTTTCATGTGACAACACTGAATAAATGACACTTTGCTACAATGTAAAGTAGTGAGTGTACAGCTTGTATAACAGTGCAAATTTGCTGTCCCCTCAAAATAACTCAACACAAGCCATTGATGTCTAAACCACTGGCAACAAAAGAGAGTACACCCCTGAGTGAAAATGTACAAATTGGGCCCAATTAGCCATTTTCCCTCCCCAGTATCATGTGACTCTTTAGTGTTACAAGGTCTCAGGTGTGAATGGGGAGCAGGTGTGTTAAATTTGGTGTTATCACTCTCACTCTCTCATACTGGTCACTGGAAGTTCAACATGGCACCTCATGGCAAAGAACTCTGAGGATCTGAAAAAAAAGAGTTGTTGCTCTACATAAAGATGGCCTAGGCTATAAGAAGCTTGCGAAGCAGTGGCGTATCTAGGGTATGGCACATATGGCAAGTGCTATAGGCACCATGAAGGGGGGGGGGCAAAAAAGCCTGCCCCGGGTGCCACACATTGGGGGGGGTGTTCAGTGAGTCAGTGGCAATGGCATCACTACTATGGCGGCCGAGACATGGTTGCTGCTTACACACTGAAGACCTGGCCCACCAGTGCCTGCGGGCATGGACAAGAAAAGTGTCTGTGTTGTGTATAATAAAAAT
>BLSH010494877.1:1002834-1024829 GCA_018402905.1 Glandirana rugosa
GTCACGGGTTCTGTAACAAGAACCACCGCCCCGCCGGTACTCCGGTTGGGTTCTGGAAGAAAGGTACTCTTCCCCCCCCCCCCCCGGTGAAATCCTTAATGATTTCATCCAGTTGCACCCTGAAAAGACGACCAGCCTGAAAAGGGAGGTCCGTGAGGCCCTTCTTGGACGCGTGGTCACCCGACCAACACGGCAACCACAGCAACCGTCTGATAATGACTGCAAAAACAGACATCTTCGACAGCATGGGAAGCAGGTCCAAAGCCGTGTCACACAGATAACGAAGACCCTGCACCAGATGGTCTGCCCGCTGCAACACTTCAGGGGAGCACCTGCAGTTCAAATCATTGTGCAACTCCGTCGCACATTCTGAAAGTGACTGCGCCACCATGGCCGACGCCAGAGCCGGCCTCATGGCCGCCCCGCCACCAAGAACAATGTCTTGGGCACTGCCTCCGTCCATCTATCGGCCGGATCCTTAAAAGGTGGTGACCCTTCCATAGGGATGGTCATCGCCTTATTCAGGCGAGCCACCGGAGGGTCCACTGCGGGGATGCCCATTTTTGCAAAAGGCTGTCCTCAAAGGGATAGCGCACAGAGAAACGTTCGGGCAGTGAAAAGGAATTCTGCGGACGCTGCCATTCCTTATATACAAACTGGTCAAAAAATTGGACATAAGGGAACACCTTAGGGGTCTGCGCCGGCTTAAAAGACCCACAAATGTAGGCAGTCTCTTGAGACTCCCCAGCCTGGTCCAGTCGCAGCGATTCACGGATGGCGGTGACCAGGGAGCCCACTAATGCCCTTTCGCACGCCACTGAGGCCCCCTGGTTCTCCTCACCGTCCGAGGGCTCCAGTTCACCATCTGAGAGCTCCACGGGGGTCCCTGTGACCACAGAGCCCCCTTCCGGTTCAGATTCCTTCCCTGAAGAAGGAGGGGGGGTTGGACGCTTTTTCATCACCCCCTTGGCACGGCTCGGTACCCCCGGCAAAAAACTCTCCCAAAATGGATGTCAATTGATCCAGAGGAACCAGAGGTCCCAGCGCAGCTTGCGCTTCTGCGGACTTCTCCGGAGAAGAACCCGCAGGGTCAGCCGCCATTGTACCACCGGAACACATGAGACCTACAGGCTATGACACCCCCACAATGTAGCCCCATCAACTGCCCCACAGAGCGACCGGGTAATGCCCAGGACGACTCTGCGCCGCCGCCACTGACACCCCAGGGAAAGGTCAGCTAGTACTTGCTGTTCTTTTGAGCCCTTGTAATGCTGTAGAAGTGCTGTCCGCCCCTGCCAAGCTGCTGTGCTTGCACCACTGATCAGGAAGAGAGAGAGAGAGAAAACGGCGCCGACACGCACGTTTTCTATCAGGAAGGCTCATCAAAAATGGCCGCCAAGCGGACACAAGAGGCCAAAGCACTGTTAAACTGGCCGTGGCTACGGCAAAATGGCGGCAATACATCGCAAAATGGCGGCAAAGCGCCGCATGGTGGTGTTAACAGCGCGGGGGGTGAGGACAGGAAAAGGGACACCTGGACCCCTGTATCCTCCACCGGAAGTTGGCACCGCTAGTCGCCCCCCTCTGCACCCCGGGGGGGAGGGGGGTGTCACTCACCAATCCCGATGGGCGTAGCAGGTAGCCACCCAGTAGCAGACCTTCCTCCTCCCAGGTGCAGGCCAAGTGCCCCTGGACGTGAGCACAGCCGGGTCACTCGGACGCAAGTGGGGTTCACCCACCAGCCCCCTGCACGGAACAGGTACGATGCAGCGGACCCCGCTAAGCTAAGGGTGGCTCGCATCCGTCGACTGTGCTGGGGAAATTGCAGGATTCCAGATATCCTGTATGCCTGAGACGGCTGCTTGATAGCAGTCTTCATCAGATAGCTTGAAAAAAAAGCAAAAGAAGAAAATGGGGAACTGCAGGTCCCATAGGGGAACCAGGTCTAACTCCTTGCACTAGGCATAAAAAAACGTATATGCTATGCAGAGCTGGGGGTGAGGATGGCCCCCTGGGATGGGTCAGCTTGCTTTTTTTTTTTCTGAACTTCGTTCTGCCTAGTCTACTCCTAGTAGGATGTGCATAAACCCCACTTGTCAAGTATGGAGGCTGCGTCTGTCAATGATCGTAAGAGAAATGAGTTATTCATGGCATCACTTGAATGTAACTTGCTTTGGGAAAGTTAAATCAATTTCCAATTCAAGTGGTTCTGTCCCGGGGAATTGGAGAAATGGAACCCTGTTCCTAAAGAACTGCTAGAGGAGGAATTAGCCTTCCAAAATGTAGCCTTGGGTTATATGAAGAAGATGATTACTCTTGCTCCCTGTCCGAATCCGAATAGGTTTTGGAAACACCTGACATGAGACCCGGGGTTTAAATGTCACTTCTAGGCTAGCCCAGCAGTGTCCTGTCCAGTGGGGTCCATGTATATTACGCCAAAGCTAGGATGAGGAAAGGCCAGCTGGATAGCTACGATATAGAGATCAGCTTAAGCAGTGATGTAGCAGTCTTTAAAAAAAATCTAAGATAAAAGCTAGTACAGTAGGAAAAAAAAAAAAAAGAGGTTTTGCTGGGAGAAGGGGGTTATCCTAGACTGGCCTATTATTTTTTGTTAGCTACTGTCCAATTCTCCTGTAGGTGGCAGTATAACTAGACAGTAAATTACTTCCTGTGTTTCTTAATACATGAGAAAAAAAATTTACTTTTCAGAAAGAGAGCAAAGGTAGCTGACATGTATGTTTCCATGATAGATTTTATTCAATGCACATCTCTCTCAGCTAAGCACTGCTGAATCATTTAATCCAGTCATACATGTATCAAATCTTGGCTGGTTCAGCAGGGACTCGATTCGATCCACGTATAGGCAGGCTGGTTGTACTGCTTTAGTCGATCAATGCCTCAAAAATCAGCTTGTCTGATTTTTGGCATGCAATCACTGCCTGTGGTTATAGCCTCTAGCAGTAATCATGTTCTGCCAGCCAGGAAGGCTCCCCCAGAAGAATACAATAGTGCTTCATGGCTGCAGAAAAGACAATCAAATCATCTATGGCAGGGCTATTGAATTAAAATTCAAGGCGGTCCAGTCACTAAAATTCTCTTCTGGCCGAGATCCAAATCTCAAGTCTGTGCCATGAAAGATTGTACGCACATATTTTCCTTTTTTTGGCACAAGCCACGCTTTCTGGCGCTTTTGTTAGGGTTTCCTCCACACACTCTGGTAATACTCTGTAAATGTAAATTGGATATCCCCACTTACATCAGGTTCCCCTAATAGAGTAATTCATTACATTGGGTGCCCCCATCAGACAACCCCCATAAATACGTTGCCACCGGCAGAGTACCCCTTTATATCAGGTGTCCCCTTAAGTGATGTGTTCCCATCAGAGTGCCCAGAATGCCACCTTACATCAGGTATTCCCGTCAGAGTGCCACCTTACATTAAGTTTCTGCAATGAAAGGCCCCCTTACATCATTTGTCCCCATCAGAGTGCCCCATTATATAGGGTTCCCCCATAACAGTGCCCCCTTACATCAGGTGTCACACCAGAGTACCTCCTTACATCAGTTGTGCCCATTCGATTAGGTGTGCCCATCAGAGTGCTCCTTTACACCAGTTGTTCCCATCAGAGTGCCACCTTCATCAGGCATTCCCTTCAGATTGCCCCCTTACATCAGATGTCCCCATCAGTGTGCCCCTTAACATTAATTGCGCTTATCAGAGTGCCCCTTAACATAAAATGTGCCCATCAGCATGCCCCTCAACATAATATATGCCCATCAGCATGACCCTTAATGTGGATATAAACCCTCACATATACCAATTGAAGTGAACAGCCTCAGATGATACAAATCTTCCTATATAAGTTTTACATAGATATGCGGTCTTCAAATTTATACACCGTTTATAAAGTGCATGTTCTGTTAAAATCTTCACTTCCTCATTCCTCTCTAGGAGGAGATCATTGCTAGACACTGTGAGGCAGCTGATTTGAGGAAAGCCACACACCCCTCCCCACATATGCAGGAGTTGCCTGTGAATTGTCCAGTAGTGTGCTAATCCATTCATAGCAACCTCCTCCGACACAATCTTCTATCTTCAGGCCTCTGAGAGCTTGTCAAAAGTTGATGGCTGATAACAGAGGAACAAGGCAGGACAAAGCTATGAGACACAATGCTTTGAAGAGAGATAATAAAACACTGCAGATCCAGTGCCCAGCTCAAATTTCATGAATTGGGTTTGCATCCACTTTAACATAAAATATGCCTATCAGCATGACCCTTAAAATAAAATAAGGGGCATGCTGATGGGCGCATTCTATGTCAAGGGGCACATTTGTTGTGCCCATCAAAGTGTCCCTTAACAGAAAGTGTGCCCCTGTAGATATCACACCCCACATACCTTGAAGGCAGGAGCCAGCAGAGGTAGCAAGTTGCGGGGGGTGGAAGCTGCGAGATACCATACCTCGCGACAAGCAAGGAGTGAGAGCGGAGACCCATGATCAGCAGGGGGTGGGGGCCTTAACGCATGGCCCCACAGGGAGTGAAAGCCAGGAGGCACGAAATTCAGCAGCAGGGGTGGGCGCACACGCAACGTCATTGGTTGCTGGGGAGACCACGGTCTCAGCAACCAATGACTGCTGAGCAGTAGAGATGTGGCACTACTCTCGCAGCCTGACAGTCCAGACAGAAACATAGTTCGGTCCGTGTTCAGACCACGGGCCGCCATGTAATGACTGCTTATCTTTGGCTTGCCTTACTGGGCATGTTTACTTTGCAAAAGGGTATTTATCAGACCTATACAACAAAAGTATGGAAACTGCTAACTGAATAGGTTCAAATTAACGGTCTAGCTTTGGTATACTTTGAGATAAAGAGTATTTCATGTGTGCTTTTGGTAATAACAGATTAGCCACCAAAGGAAATATAGGTATTGAAACCAATCCAAAAAAAAGGTCTGATTAGCTATTAATTACAACACTATGTATTATCTATACACAGGCTTTTTAAACTCATTGCTGAGCCTGCATGTCTGTGCATCCTGTGCTGTTTAGGGCCCATTCAGGCCTACACAATCTGCTAATGCACATTATTAATATGCTGTGTTAAGTAAGGCCATTAACTTGAATGGGATGCCAATGTACCACAACAGACTTCAATTTGGATTTGCAGTAATTTTTTTGACTTGGTACACCACAATACAAATAATAGGTTTCTATGCGTTGGGGTGACATTCAAAATAATAGCACCCTAGTACATGTGTTACAGTAAAAAACAGGTCTAAATCAGCCCCTAAAGTGAATTTGTCATGAGGAAAATGCAGAAAATCCCATTCCATTGCTGATGTCCTTCTGGCTCTTAAGATGAACCCCAAAACAAAAACATGTCTCGCTCATATTTTTAGTACCAGAGTTTAATCAACACCAAATATTTGTTACAGTTTGGCTTAGAGATTCCATCTGCCTCAACTCCTGGAAGCTCACGTTCAGGTTCATCTCGAAGTTCCATTGTATCTGTCCGGTAAGGAACTCAAAGCTTTTTTTTTTTTTTTAATGAAGTAGGATGTGTTAAGGTCTGAATATTAAAAACAAAATTTTAAACAGCTTCAATTAGTTTAACATACTATACCACTGATGTCCAGCTCTTTATATACTGCACAACTTTAAACTAAAATAAAACGTAGACTATATAGGTGGTAGAGCTGCACGATTAATCGTATTAAAATCGCAATCTCGATCTACCCCTCTGCGATCTCCATTGGGCATTACCGCGATTTTCAGTGCAGTTAATGGGGTCCGACTTGCGGGCGACTCAGTGCAACTGACAGTAATAAAAGTCAATGCAAGTCGCCTGAAGTCTTCTCAAGTCGGAGCGACTTGAGTCTCAGGGGAGACAGCCAAGTCTGGGCAGAGAGCCAAGTTCTGAGTCACCATTGATACAAAGTAATTTACTTCAAAGGAATGAACTCTGAGTGAATTCCCCTTGTATAGATTTTTGGTTTAGCCATTTAAAGACTAAATCTTTCCTGACACTTGCTGTTTACAAATAAAAATCCATTATTTTGTGCTAGAAAATGACTTAGAACCCCCAAACATTATATATTTTGGAGGTTGTTGCAACATTTTATGTCACACGCTGTTTGCGCAGCGGACTTTTAAACGCAATTTTTTATGGAACAATGACCCTTTAAAAAAACTAAACAGTGCTAGCCCAATTTTTTTTGTATATTTAATATATTAGGCCGCGAGAATCGTGATCTTTATTCTAAGCAAAAAAATTGTGATTCTCATTTTGGCCAGAATCGTGCAGCTCTAATAGGTGGCAAGTACCTTGGGCTCAATATGAATGTATTGATTTTAGTGTGCCTGTTTATGAAGTGTGCATAGTAGCTGAACAGCTGCCACACAGAACATAAAGCAAAGTTGCAGTGCAAAATTTTTATGAACATAATTGTATATTTAGATGCCGCTAATAAGAAAAAACAAAAAACGGTCTGTAGCCATTTGTATATAATGCGTCTCTGAAACCTGGTCTGTGTTAAAAAAAAAAAAAAAACACCCCAGGGAACCATTATCTGCCTGTGTTAAGAGCTGCAGTTAGATAACTACAAATAACACATATTCTTCCTACCACAAATGGTAAGAAAACATTTGTATGTATTTAGGTTGCTTTCACACAGCAACCGCCCAGGCATTAGCAGTAAAGCGCGGCTCGTTTTAGCGGCGCTTTAGCATCACTATTCGGGCAGTAGCGAGGCACTTTTAACCCCCAAGAAGGGGTTAAAAGCGCCCATGTTGCAGCACTTCCGAAGCCGTTTCGAAAGTGCTGCCCATTCATTCATGGGCAGGGGCGGTCTGGGAGCGCTGTATACACCGCTCCTAAACCAGCCCAAAGATGCTTGCTTGCAGGACATTTTCTAATGTCCTGCAAGCGCACCGCCCAACTGTGAAAGCACTTGGCCTTTCACACTGGGGTGGCAATTTTCAGGCCCTATTTTTAGTGCTAAAACTAAAAAACCAAAGCTAAAATGCCTGAAAACTGCCTCCGTGTGAAAGGGGTCCAAGACCCCTTTCACACAGAGGCAGTCTTCAGGTGTTATAGCGCCTGTAAACTGCCTCCCCAGTGTGAAAGCCCAAGTTCTTTCACACTGGGACCTGTGCTTGCAGGACATGAGAAAAAGTCCTGCAAACATCACCTTTGGGGAGGTTTAGGAGCGGTGTATACAGCACTCTCAGACCGCCCCTGCCCATTGGAATAAATGGACAGCACTTCCAAAGCGGCTGAAAAACGCTTCGGAAGCGCAGCAACATGGGCGCCTTCTTGGGGGTTGAAAGCACCATGCTACCGCCTGAATACCAATAATGTTCAGGCAGCTGCAGTGTGAAAGCAGCCTTAAGGTTTAGGTATTGGCAATAGTCACATAATAAATTAGAAAAAGTTGCAAATCTTGCATGGAAACATTTGTAAATTGACCCCATACTGGGCTGTTGTGCACACACTAAGCTGGTTATTGGTCATCCTTTTCTTGTGGATACATTGCTTGTGTATGGTCCACCACTGGCTTTTCAAGGGTACATGGGAACTTGTAGGTTTACCTTCCATTATGTGGGATATGAAATGGAAGTTCTGACTAGAACTAAATTATGCTTAAATTTGCTCCCATTCCTTTCCAACAGTTATACTAACTACCCTGTAGAAAAAAAGATGCTTATACTTACCTATTTCTGAGGGTGCTCTAGTCCGGTCACTTGATCGTCTCCCAGTAGCCAGCTTTAGGCGAGAGGAGGGACAGCCAATAACATATTCCCCATAGTAAGCCTATGGCAGATGTCACCACCCAGCCATTCCATCTGTTGTCTGTGCTCTCTCCTCTATCCAGAAGCTGACCACTAGGGTGATCACTAGGACAGGAGCACTCTGAGAATTGGCAACTATATACATTTTTCTTTTTACAGGATAGTTATTGTAGGAGTTAAAAGGTAGGTGGGTGGGAGCAGTTTTAAGCATAGTAAGCTCTAGCACTTGCACTTTAAGTATATTTAATTACATTTTAACAATGTATAGAGAATGTGCTGAAAATATACATACGCAACTGTACTGTCCATGTAATTAATGTGGTTAAGTAACTTTATGCTATTCCAATGTTGGGTCTGCAATCTTGTAACTCATATTTCTTTATTTATAGTTCAAGTTCTTCTAGGACATCAACCAGCTCAGGCCCCTCATCACGTATTAAAGTGGTTGAGCTTGGTATACCTATGGCATCTCCTCCTTCAAGTGCATCATCCGCTCGCAGCTACAAGTCATCCAGCAGAGGGAGTACTCACAGAAGCCAGAAATAGTAATGGGACAATACAAAAATGTGGTGCAACTGTGTTGATAAGTTTTGTAATGGTAGCAGGGATCAATAAATATTCTGCATCTCTTTTCAGTTTGCTTTTTTTTTTCTGTGTATTATGGAATATTAAATTAACAGTTTTTAGTAAGTTAACACAGGCTTCACTTTGGGCTTTGGTTTGGGGGGGGGGGGGGGGTAGTGTTAGATGTACAGATTAAGATGGACTTGGCTACCAAATAGAAGCTGAATTCCAGCTAACAATTTATATGCAATTACAGCACACAAAAACAGTGCTGCGCTATAAATGCTAATCCAAAATCAATGAAAATACATCTAAAAAAGCTAATATGTAATAAAACTCAATAGTCCATGTGAAAGACATGTATGCACATCTATATGTGTGTGTATATATATATATAAAATATATAAATGTTGTAAGTTCATAGATCATATTAAATCCAGTGACTGAAATAACTTCAAAAACATTGTTAGTGCAAAAAAAATCCAAAAGTGCTTGTGATCTCCTGCACCAGTCTCACAGGTTGCTCACCTCACACATGGGTATAACCAGCAGTGTTCCCCTCTGGGGATAATAGAGAAAGCTGGCGTGCTGTTGATGATCACCTCCTTCCCTCAAAACACCTGCTCCAATGGGATATGAACCATGATTGTCTCGCCAGATGAGATGGGTATATAAAGAAACACCCTAGTGCTCTGTTTAAAATATAACACACTCAGACTCAGTGAGTCTCAAGATGGCCACGATGCGACGTCCATACGCAAGCCCCACCTCTTAGGCAGTCTGAATGTGTTATCAGTCAGCACGGCTTGTAGAACTATCCTTGAGTATTTTATATCTTTTATAAAAAAAAAAAAAAAAAATTTTAAACAGAGAGCACTAGGGTTTGCCGTCCTTTCTTCTATATACCCATCTAATCTGGCGAGACGATCATGGTTCATGTCCCATTGGAGCAGGCGTTTGAGGGAAGGAGGTGATTATCAACAGCATGCCAGCTTTCTCTATTATCCCCAGAGGGGAACACTGCTGGTTATACCCATGTGTGAGGTGAGCAACCTGTGAGACTGGTGCAGGAGATCACAAGCACTTTTGGATTTTTTTTGCACTAACAATGTTTTTGAAGTTATTTCAGTCACACTGTTGATTATACCCAGATGTGAGGAGAGCACAAGCACTTGAATTTTTTGCACTAATGTTTTTGAATTCACTTCAATCAGTCACTAGATTTAATATATGAACTTACAACATTTATAGGTTTTATATATGTATATTTTGCACATGGACTATTGAGTTGTATTACATATTAGCTTTTTTTAGATGTAGTTTAATGGATTAAGGATTAGCATTTATAGCGCAGCACTGTTTTTTGTTAGATTTCATTTAAGTGGAGTAAGAACACCTTTCAGTGATAGCGGCTATTGTTACTACTTTTGCACCTTATTTTGCACTATTTACATTGGATTGCATGGATTGGTATTTTATAGTTACAGCAAAGTTTTTTTTTTTTTTAAAAAGTTTTTTTTTTTAAAAAATGAACGTGAACTACTGAAAGTACTCTCATTAGTGTTAAATGATTTTTCTCAACCCTCTAACTTCAACTTTGTCTGGACAGCTTGGTGTGTTAAAGGAGTTTGAAAAATAAACCTGGTACCAGGAGTACCAGGTGAAGATAAAGTAAAAAAAATAAAGCCTAAAAATGAACACTAATGCAGCCACCACCCCTAAGAATTGGTAACCTGCAATTTACCATTTTTTTTTGTGTTTAGGTTTAATATCGCTTTATAGGTTTATTAGTTTATGAATGCAGGTTTAACCCTTATTTGCAAACTTAATGATCCTTTGCTAAAATTTGAACTAGATTATAATAGGGGTTTTGACATACTTGTAAATTCCATACATTGGAGTACAGTACAGAACATGGGAAGTGATTTTTATAGATCATAGGTTATATACCATTACCCTCAGGTGATTGGATACTGCCAAACACTCCACTAAGTCTGGCCCCAATGTATGTGTATACCCCTACAGACCCCAGTTTTTTTTGTTTTTTTTTTACAGAAGTAAGGAGATCACAGAAACAAGGAGAGAGTACAGTACATCAATATTGATTCATAGACCATGGGGCATACACAAGCAAAAAATCAATTAATGGGCAACAAACCAGCATCAAAAGGAAAACACAAGGGTCAATGGACATGAACAACCAGTTAAACAGCAGCAAGTGAAGGTGGAGGTTCAAACAACCACCTCTCAAACGGGTTTGGAATAAGATGTGAACAAAAGATCAGGCCCAATTACCCTATTTTAATGGGAGCATGGGTTCAGGCAGAAGTTCCATTAATAAAAAGGAGTGCAAGACGACCATCCAACCAGGTGGAAGTTAAGGAAGGAATTGCAAGAAGACCTCCCTGCAAAGAAGTGAAGAGAAGAGTGATCAGTTCCCAAGGGAAGATTGTAGATAAAAAGGGATTTTATTAAGAACTTACCGTAAAATCCTTTTCTCTGAGTTCACTGACAGACGCAGCCCTTCATTGACAAGTGGGGTTTATGCACATCCTACCAGGAGTAGACTAGGCAAATAGAAAAAAGCAAGCTGACCCCTCCCAGGGGGCCATCCTCACTCCAGCATATAACCCCCTGCTCTGTATAGCATATCAGTCCGTAACAAGCCGTACAAACGCAACACAGAGGGGTGGGTGCTGCGTCTGTCAGTGAACTCATAGAAAAGGATTTTACGGTAAGTTCTTATGTTCACTGACAGACGCAGCCCTTCATTGACAAGTGGGGATGTCCCAAAGCAGTGTCATTCAAGAGGGGTGGGTAAACAACAACAACTGTACCCAACAGAATCCTCTCAGGGGGCACCAGCCGCACCTATACCACCGCCTGAAACTTTACCGCCAAAAGCAGCATCAGCAGATGCTGACACATCAACCTTGTAAAACTTAGCAAAAGTGTGCACCGAGGCCCAAGTAGCTGCCTTGCACACCTGAGACACCGAAGCTTGGTGTCTGAAAGCCCAGGAAGTACTAACTGCCCTGGTAGAATGAGCCGTGACTGGAAAAGGAGGGACTTTGCCCCGAACAGTATACGCATGAGTCACGGTCTGTCTGATCCAACAGGAAACAGTAGCCGACGAGGCCGCCAACCCTTTGCGCGGTCCATCTGTCAACACAAACAACACATCAGACTTTCAAAAGGAAGCTGTAGCCACCAAATACACCCGCAAAGCCCTCACGACATCCAAAGAATGTAACTCAAATTCCTTGGGATGCGACAGGTGCGGACATAATGAAGGGAGAACAATATCCTCATTAATATGGAAAGAGGAAACCACCTTCAGAAGAAAGGAAGGGGAAGGTCACAAGACCGCCTTGTCCTTATGAAGGACCAAGTAAGGAGACTTACAGGACAATGCTGCCAACTCAGACACCCGCCTAGCGGATGTAATGGCCACCAAGAAAGCCACTTTTTGCGACAGCAATTGTAGGGGAATATCCCTGATCTTCTCATATGGCGGTTTCTTCAGTACAGAAAGTACCAAATTCAAATCCCACGGCGCCACAGGCGACCGTATCTGAGGAGCCACATGGCGTACGCCCTGTACAAATGTGCGTATCAACGAATGTGACGCCAAAGGCCGTTGAAAGAGTATCACCAGAGCCAAAATCTGACCCTTGAGAGTACTCAATGCCAATTTGTTATCCAGGCCCTGCTGCAAAAAAGCCAACACCCGGGACTAAACGTAAGAGCGGGGATTCCAACCCCCCCGCCTCGCACCAGGCAATATAGGCCTTCCAGGTGTGATAAATCTTGCGCGACGTACACTTGTGCGCCTTAAGCATGGTAGGGATCCCGGAGTCAAAGACACCTCTATCCCTCAGCATCTAGGACTCAAGAGCCAAGCCGTCAAAGCCAGCGAGGGTGCAGGATGGGTCCCTGTGACAGCAGATCTTCTCGCAGCGGCAGACGCCAGGGAACATCTGTCACCCTCCGCACCACACCGGGGTACCAAGGGCGCCGAGGCCAATCTGGAGCTACCAGGATTGTCGGGATTCCCTCCGCTTCTACTCTGCGCAGTAGCCGTGGTAGAAGCTTGATGGGAGGGAAGGCGTACAGGAGCCGAGACCGACCCCAAGGGGCTACCAACGCGTCCGTGGCGGCCGCCAACGGGTCCCTTGTTCTGCACACGAAGGTCTGCACCTTGTGATTGAACCTGGACGCCATGAGGTCCACGTCTGGCGTGCCCCACCTCTGGATGTAGGGACCATTCCCCCTGATACAGCGTCTGGCGACTGAGAAAGTCCACCTGCCAATTTTCTACGCCCGGAATGTAAATGGCGGAGATTGCCGGCAAATGAAGTTCTGCCCATCGCAGAATAAGAGCTGCTTCCGCAGCCGCTGCCGAGCTCCTCGTTCCGCCCTGATGGTTCACGTACGCCAGTCGTGGCATTGTCCGACTGAACCCGAAGCGGGAGGCCACGCAGCCTTACCGTCCAATGGGAGAGGCAGAGCCTGATTGCTCTCAGCTCCAGCACATTTATCGGAAGGCAGGATTCCTGCGCCGACCAACGTTCCTGAGCAGACAGCTGCCCCAGGACCCCCCCACCCCCCACGATAGGCTGGTATCCGTCGTAACTATCGACCAGTTCTGGGGAAGAAACGACTTCCCCAACGTTAGAGCAGGGGCCCGAAGCTACCAGGTCAATGACCCTCTAGTCTGATGATCCAAGCCAGCCAGAGACAGCGGAGACTTTTCCCACCTTGACAGAATCGCTCGCTGCAGGAGCCGAGTGTGACTCTGGGCGTAAGGTATTGCCTCGAAGGCTGCAACCATGAGCCCCAACACCCGCATACAGAACCGTAAGGAGGACCATTGGCGTGACAGCATGGTTTGTACCGCTGCTTGCAGTGTTAGTAACTTGGCCGGAGGCAAGAACACTTTCGCCTGCTCAGTGTCCAGAATTAGACCCAGATATTCCAGTCGACAGGACGGGGTCAACGTCGACTTCTGCAGGCTGATCAGCCAGCCGAAGTCTCTCAACAAGGCCATGGTGATAGCCATGCTCTCCTCCAGGGCCGAAGCAGACTCCGCTCACAGGAGTAAGTCGTCGAGGTATGCTACTACCGCAATGCCTCTCTGCCTCAATAGCGCCAGCACCGGAGCCACCAGCTTGGTGAACACCCGAGGAGCCGAGGCCAGCCCGAAGGGAAGTGCCACAAATTGATAATGTAGATACCCCACCGCAAAGCGCAGAAAGCACTGGTGCCGGGGACAAATGGGAACATGAAGATACCGTCCCTGATATCCAGAGACGCCATGAAGTCCCCTTGGTGCAGGGCGGCCACGACTGAACAGACAGATTCCATCCGGAACTTTCGTGCCTTCAAAGTGGTTTATCGCTTTCAGGTCCAGAACTGGCCTGACCCCACCCTTTTTGGGCACCACAAAGAGGTTTAAATAAAAGCCGCGGAACCTTTTCAACGGAGGTACCGGCACAACCACCCCTTGTTCGGAGAGCGTCTGAACAGCCCCTAGGAGAGCCTCCCGACGCCCCTGAGGGAGTCTCAAGTTCGATGGGAAGAACCTGTCTGGGGGTAGAGTGCTGAACTCTATCCTGTATCCGGAGGACACCACTTCCTGCACCCATCGGTCGGAAATGTCGGAAAAGTCCACCTGTCTGTGAACCCCAGAAGTCGCGCCCCCCACCCGAGAATCGGGTGGAGGCAACCCATCATGGGGAGGACTTATCCTCCGCCTTTTCGTTCTTGCGCTGCCAGGGCCGTTTACCGGATCCCGAGGCAGACTTGCCGGGCCTCAAGCCCTTGCCCGCTGCACCAGGCACACGAAAAAACCTCTGACCCGAAGAAGCAGGACCCTGCTTACGGCAGAACTCCCACCGCCTGGGCTCCGGGAGAAAAGTACTCTTCACTCCGGTGAAATCCTTAATGATTTCATCCAATTGTGCCCCAAAGAGCCGACCACCCTGAAAAGGGAAATCCGTGAGGCCCTTCTTAGATACGTGGTCACCCGGCCAACAGCGTAACCACAGCACCCGTCTGATAATGACTGCGAAAACAGACATCTTAGACAGCATGGGAAGAAGGTCCAAAGCTGCGTCACACAGGTACCGAAGACCCTGTAGCAGATGGTCTGCTCGCTGTGACGCCTCAAGCGAGTTCCCGCAGCTCAACTCAGTCGCACACTCGGTAAGGTGTTGCGCCACCATGGCCGGTCTCATAGCCGACCCCGTCAACAAGAACAGTGCCTTGGATACTGCCTCCGTCCGCTATCGGCCGGATCCTTAAAAGAGGGAGACCCCTCCAAGGGGATGGTCGTTGCCTTATTCAGGCGAGCCACCGGAGGATCCGCTGCGGGGGATGCACACTTCTTCACAAAGCTATCATCAAAAGGGATAGCGTACAGCGAAAAGTTTGGGCAAAGCAAAGGAATTCTGTGGAAGCTGCCATTCCTTGTAGACCAGCTGGTCAAAGAATTGATCATAGGGATAAGCCCTAGGGGTCCTATGTGGCTTAAAAGACCCAGAAACTTATGCAGACTCCTGCGACTCCCCGGCTTGGTCCAATCGCATGGATGCGCGGATATTGGCGATCAGGGTGGCCACCAGTGCCTGCTCGCGTGCTACTGAGGATCCCTGGTCTTCCTCGCCATCCGAGGGCTCCAGCTCACCATCTGAAAGCTCCACCGGGGTCCCCGTGACCACCGAGGCCCCTTCCAGTTCAGAATCCTCCCCCGATGAAGGGGGGGTAGATTTTTTTTAGACAGCCCCTTAGCACGACACGGCACCTCCCGGAGAAAAAATTCCCCCAATACGGATCTTAGCTGATCCAGGGGAACCACAGGCCCCAGCGCAGGTTGCGCTTCAACCGACTCCTCCTTGGAAGGACCCACAGGTTCAGCCGGCATTGCGCCACCGGACAACTGACAGGTCAAAAGCCCTGACACCCCCAAAATGCAGCCCCACAGATCAACCGGGAAACACCCAGAAGGATTGCACCCACCGCTACCAGCACCCCAGGGAGAGCCCAGCTATACTTGCCGTTAGGGATTGCCCTTTAAGCGCTGCGTCCCGGTAGGAGTGCCTGCCGCCAGTCAGGAGCCTGCGCCGCCTTGTGCCATCCACGCTATCCCAGAGTGAAAGAGGAAGAAGAGGCGTCAGCCGCACGTTTTCATCCACAGGCACATAAAACATGGCCGCCGATCGGTCACAAGAGGCCAAAGCCTGTTACACAGGCCGCAACTACGGCAAAATGGCCGCCGATCCGACACTAGAGGCCAAAATAGCCCACAAAATGGCCACGACTACGGCAAAATGGCGGCGGATCACCGCATGGCAGCTTTAGAGCGCGGGTGCGGTGCGGGGGAAGGGAGGTGTAGGAGGGAGCGACCCTGAGCAAAGGCACCCATGGTGATCTGTAGCCCCAGGAACCCTGCACCGGCCGGCCTAGTCCGCTACAAAAAAACGCCCAGCTCCCCCCTCCGCACCCCGGGAGGGGGGAGAAAGGGGGTCACTCACCAATCCGACGGGCGTAGTGGTTAGCCACCCGGTTGCAGACCTTCCTCCCATCTGGTGGAGAGGGATGCTGCAGGCCAAGCGCCCCTGGACATGAGCAGAGCCCGGTCACTGGGCGCAAGTGGGGGTCACCCACTGGCTATCCGCACGGAACGGGTACGATGCGTCGGACCCTGCCAGGGCAAAGGGTAGCTCGCATCAGTCGGCCGCGCTGGGGAAAGTTCAGGATTCGGGATATCCTCTATGCCACAGCCGGCTACTTGATAGCAGTCTTCTATCAGAAAGCTTCCAAGAAGAAACAATCTGTGGAACAACAGGTCCCAGGTCTAACTCCTTGCACGAGGCATAATAAAACGGATATGCTATACAGAGCAGGGGGTTATATGCTGGAGTGAGGACGGCCCCCTGGGAGGGGTCAGCTTGCTTTTTTCTATTTGCCTAGTCTACTCCTGGTAGGATGTGCATAAACCCCACTTGTCAATGAAGGGCTGCGTCTGTCAGTGAACGTAAGAGAAACAGCTATATGCGACACAGAGCAGACTATAATAATTACTAAATAAATACGCCATGTACAGGTGAATGGACACTGGCAACCAATAGACCGGAAGCTTCCCCCATATAACCCCTTCCACACCAGGAGTACCTCAGTTTTTGTAGCAAGCAATAAGAAAAAAGAAAAAAAAAGGGAGAAGAAGAGGGGAGGTATCTCTGTGTCCCGTGATGTACACCAAGAAAAGGATTTTACAGGTAAGCTGTAGGAAAAATCCATTTTCCTTTATCGTAAATCAAAGGACACAGAGCAGAATATAATAATTACTAACTGGTGTCCCAAGGCAATACGCTTGAGGGGAAGGAACACAGTAATCCTAAGCCCACCATCAGACAAAGGACCTAGACTGGTGCCTGTAGCACGCTGTGACTAAACACAGCTCCCTCTTGGGCCCTAACCTCCATCTGGTAGAACCTGGCGAATGTATGGACTGAAGACCAAGTAGCAGCCTTGCAAATCTGGGTCGCAGACACCTGATGATGCACTGCCCATGATGTACTTGCCCTTCTGGTGGAATGGACCTTCAAACAAAAGGGTGGAACTTTACCCTTTAGCCCATATGCCTGGATAATGACCTGGCGAATCCACCTAGCAATGGTTGAGCTTGTTGGTGCCTGACCCTCCTTAAAGCTTTCTGGCAGGATAAAAAGGAGCCCGTCTTCCAGAGAGGAGCTGACATTTTCAAATAAACTTTACCTGCCCTAACCACATCGAGCGTGTGCAGTAACCTCTCCCCCAGAGTCCTTGGACTTTGGAAAAAGGAGGGCAAAATGATATCCTGGTTTAAATGAAAACGGGAAACCACTTTTGGCAAAAATTTCGGCCGAGGCCGCATGAATACCCTATCCTGGTGTAAAAACAAAAAAGGTTCCTTACAAGATAGGGCGGCCAACTTTGACACCCGTCTTGCCGAAGTTATAGCAACCAAAAAAAAAACAACTTTCCTAGCAAAAAAGGATCAACGGAGTATGCCTAATAGGCTTAAAGGTTGCTCCTGTAGCCCAGAGATTTAGATCCCAAGGGAATAAGGGAGGCTTTACTGGTGGAAGCAAGTGTACCACCCCTTTAATGAACGTGCGCACCAAAGAGTGTGATACAATCGTCCTTTGAAAGAATATTGATAATGCCGATATATGCCCCTTAATCATTCCCAATGCCAGCGTCACATCCACTCTTAACTAGAAAATCAAGAATTCTACCAATAGAATAAAATATTTGCAAGGATGCCATTTCTTATATTCACACAAAGATATGTATGCCTTCCAAACACTATAGTATATGTCCCTAGACACGGGTTTCCTGGCATTTATTACAGTAGGCAGGGCTGAACCAGAAACACCTCTTATCTTTCAAGATCCTGGTTTCAACAGCCACACCGTTAAATTTAGCAACCGTAAAACAGGGTGGAATATGGGTCCATGGGACAGCAGATCTGGACGATATGGAAAAACCATGGTTTCCTGACCGCTAACCTTACGATCTTCGCATACCATGCCCTGCTGGGCAAAGCTGGGGCCACCAGGATCACCAGCCTACCTTCCTCCCATATCTTGCTTAGTAATCGCAGTAATAGCTGGATTTGAGGAAAGGCATATCAGGGAAAACTGATCCCACAGAACCACCAACGCATCCATTCCGACTGCCAATGGATCTCGGGTTCTGGACACAAATATGTCCAGCTTGCCGTTGAATCTGGATGCCAGGGTGAAGGGACCATTCCCCGGCATCAACTGCTGAAGACTCAAAGTCCTCCTGCCAATTGTCCACCCCCGGAATAAACACTGCCGACAGGCATGGCATATACTACTCTGCCCAAACTAAGATGATTCACCTCCCTTTGCACTGCTTGGCTCCTAGTACCTCCCTGGTGGTTGATGTATGCCACCACCGTGGAGTTGTCGGACTGAATCCTGACAGGAAATCCCTGTAACCTGTCCGACCAGAATACCGGAGCCAAATGCACTGCCCGAATTTCTAAAATATTGATGGGCAATATCTTTTCCGATGGGGACCATTTCCCCTGCACGCTTCTTCCAGGACTGTCCCCCAACCTAGAAGGCTGGCATCCGTGGACACCACCCTCCAGGTTACAGGCAGAAAAGATTTCCCCTTCCCCCAAATTGTTGGGCCTCAACAACCATGAGAGTGTCTGTCTTACCGATGGAGTCAGGGTCATGGGATAATCTAATGCCTGGCAATTATTGTTCCAAGCTCCTAAAATATTGTTATTGTTCTGGATTGGCCAGGTGTGAAATTGAGCATAAGGGACCGCGTCGAATGACGCCACCATCTTGCCCAGTAACCTCATGCACCACTTTATAGAAGGCTGCCTCGTACTTATACGTTTTACCATTTGCCTTATGGCTTTGGCCTTTGCCACTGGCAAGAAAACGTTCGTCTGGGCTGTGTCCAGAATCAGGCCCAGATATTCCAGTACCTGAACAGGCTTCAGGGCTGATTTCTCTATGTTTAGGACACAACAAAGGCCTTCCAAGAACAGCACCATTCGGGCCATGTTCTGCTCTAATCCTGGTCCTGACAGATCCATGAGAGGTAGATGGTCCTGATATCCCACAACTGATATCCCTATCGATCTTAGAGATGCCAACATCGGTGCTAGGATTTTTGTAAACACCTGGGGGGCTGTGGCTAGGCCGAATAGAAGAGCCACAAATTGAAAATGGCGCCCTCTACTGCAAAGAATAGAAATCTTTGGTGAGGTTTGTAAATCGGTACATGCAGATATGCATCCATGATATCTATGGATGCCATAGATTACCATTTTCTTAGGGAAACTACCACAGAACGGGTTGCATACGGAAATGCAGAATGACCAGAAATAGATTAAGTGCTTTTAGGTCCAAAATGGGCCTTACATCTCCATTCGGTTTTGGCACCGTGAAGAGGTTTGAGTAAAAATCTTTGAATTCTTGCCGGCTGGTACCCTTACAATCACGCCCTGCCCCCTTAGGTGTTCTAGGGCCCGGCGCAGCAGTTCTCTTTGCAGGATTGATGGGCACATTGGAATCCAGAAACCTACAAGGAGGAAAGTCCCTGAACTACAATTTGTAGCCCTGCTCTACTGTGGAAATGACCCACTTGTCCTGCACCACACCTGCCCAAGCCTCCGAGAACAATAGCAGCCCCCACCCCTGCGAGTGGGGGCACCCCTTCATAAGGCCAACTTGGAGTTAGATTTGGCTACACTTTTGGATCTAGGGTTTTTTCTGTCCCTTACCCCGAGAGGCCTTCTGAACCCCGCCTGCTGAGGCCGTCGGAACTGCTTAGAAGATGAGGAGCTTTTGCCCTGGAGTGTTAGAGATCTTAAAGGAAGGGCACTTACCCCTTCTTTTAACCGAAAGCAGCACACTTTTCCCTCCTGAAATTTTCTGGATATACTTATCCAACTCCTCACCAATCGTTCCCCTTGAAAGGGGAATGTCGCGAGCAGTTTTTTGCACTGCAATTTAGCAGACCGATTTTTCAAGCATATAACCCTGCGCATGTGTACTGATAGCAGCGCAAACCGGGACATTTGTTTAATTGGATCCTTCAATGCAGCTACCGCAAAACACAAAGACGTTCTGACAATTCCTTGGGAGACTCCCCTGGAGGAGGTAGGTTTCTGACTAATCTTTTGAAGCAATCCTTCAAAGATTGACAAATATCTATTGCCGCTACTGCTGACTGTACTGCTGAACCAGCCACTGCAAATGAAGCTTTGAGCAAGGATTCCAATTTTTTATCAGTCCCTGAGCATTGTCGACCGGGCAAGCCAGATTCTTATTCACTGAAGAAATTGCAGCATCCACCAAATGCATTCTCCATTTCTTCCTGAATTTCTCCTCCATAGGGTATAATTGAGAGAACCTTTTTTGGAGGCATGAACACCCGATCTGGGTGATGCCAGTCTGCATAAAGCACTTGCTCCAACAAAGGATGGAGTGGAAAAGCCTGGGAAGATTGCTTAAGCTGCAATGATCCCAAAGAAGAGAACGAGGCTTCAAACACCTCCACCGGGGGTAATTTAAAGCCAGATCTCACTAACAAAGTCAAAGACTGCATTAACAACCTCTGCGAATGAGAGCCTGAAAAAGGCTACTCTGTGCCTGACTCCCCAGAAAAGGAATCTTCAGCCTGTCCATCTTCTGGATCATCCCAGGCTAGATTCTAAACATCCTCGGCCCAATCGGGATCCAACTCAGGGGTACCCCTCCGGCTATGAGTGTCTCTGCACTCAGCCAGATTCCCTCTAGGGCTGGACTCAGGAGATGGGGATCTATCCCTCTTCCTTCCCTGAGACACTAACGTACGCATATTGGCTATTTTGCCTTCAAGGTCAGTTAGAGTGGATGTCAAATCATCCTTAGTGATATAAGCCGATGCAGATGCATTAGAAATAGCCACAATGGCTGACAGGCGAAAAGGCTCATATTGGCCAGTTGCCCCAGGCCTTTCAGGGGAGGCTATCAAGCAATCCCAGGTTCCTCTAATCCCAATGGCGGAGCATTGGCTTTCTTTGCTGCGCCCCACCGTTTTCTGGAAGACATTGCTTACTTGCAAGACCAGATAAGAGGAACAACACTTCCCACTTAAAAAGGCTCTGTGATCCAGCAACAGCCGCTACCACAGCCTTCCCTTGACATGCAGTAGCTGTGTCTAAACACCTCCAGACTCACGTGCCCAGGAGAGTAATCTGCGGTGTCCTTCTGAGCCTGCAGAAGTGTCTTACACCACAGCCAGCCTGATCGGTCTATCTACTCTTAACATGCTGCTTCCGCCGTCCATGTGCATGCTCGTGACGTCAGACGCCTTCCCAGTGCACGCTGCTGACGTCAGACGCCACATGCACGCTCGCATCACAGCCATGCACTCCACTGATCCTGTCAGCCTAGCTCACGCCAGGAACCCACAGAGAAGACCCATGGCAGCTATGCCATCTAGTGTCCAGACACGGCCCTGCAGTTGGAAAGTCAGGATAACTTTTTCCTTTTATCAAAGAAGGGGGAAAGCACTTATTCTCGCCACAGGCTACCCGATACAGGAGTCAATCTTCACCCATCACGGCGGGCTTGTCACATCTGGACCTTCAAGAACCGGGTCCCCATACAAGTGGAGCAACTCCCTTGGACCTGTATAGCACCCTTATGGAACTTTCCTTGGGCAAATAGACCAGGATTTCCAAAAACCAAGGGTCCAGTGCCATACAGGTCACATTATAGGCAAAAACTTGCTTCTTCTCGAGGCTTGGGTACCATTCATTTTAGCCACTTGCCACTCGAATGGATCCAATCAGAACGTCCACTTCTTGGGACATCAAGCTAAATTTATAGAGCTTTCACAGCCATGACCATCACCTTCAAGACACTGGCAAAAAAACTGAGGGACTCCCGGTGTGGGAGGGGTTATATGGGGGGGGGGGACTTCCTGTCCATTGGTTGCCAGTGTCCATTCACCTGTAGGTGGATTATAACCCAGTTATTAATTATTATGGTCTCCTCTGTGTCCCGTGATGTATTATAAAGAAATTAAATATTCTGCCGTCTGGCAGATGGG